>JARBWK010000009.1:140094842-140305480 GCA_030556195.1 Anolis apletophallus | reverse complement strand
TTTGTATGAAATGTATCGGGGTCCTTTGCCCTACCTACGGCTGCGTTCCGTAAGCAAAAATACCCACCAGCTGGTGATAGAAAATAAACCTTTTTGTTTTTCATCCTACTTCACAGTTGTCACGCGTTCTCCCTCTTCCTAGTATCCGCACGTTCGGGCAGCGTTGGTAAGGTTAACTTGGTACTTGGAGTTCTAGAACTCCAAGTTCTGCTTCAGTAAGATCGGCTGCCTGAAGGTGGAATGCGGAAAACAGAGGCTGTCCATCATGAGCAGGGGTGGGCAATTAGTCTCCAGGTGTTTTGGACTGAACTCCCAGAAATCCTAACAGCTGGTAAACTGGCTAGGATTTCTGGGAGTTGGAAGTTCAAAACACCTGGAGGGCCGGTAATTGCCCACTCCTGGTCATGAGGATGAAGCAACAGCACCCCCTTGTGATGTAATGACGCAATCACACCCTGTGACGCATCCTGTGATGCAGCCTGAAGAAAATCCTTCTAAAATTGTACTTGTCATATGTTGTATGTTGTATGTAATTGTATGTGGAACTGGCAGGGACTGTCTGCCGTATGTGTGATGTAATCTGCTCTGAGTCCCCTTCGGGGTGAGAAGAGCGAAATATAAAAGAAAGTGTATTACCCAAATCGCTTCAAAATTGCTTCAAAAAGGAATTTATTCCGAATTTAATCCGAATAATGAAGATTCCGAATGAACCTAACCATGTCTAATGGTTAGTTATATCTATTACAGAAATTAAGGCGAAAGTGTAATTACTTATGTCTATTACAAAAATTGTTAAAAGTGTGATTATTTATGACTATTACAAAATTTAAGGTAACAAGTGTAGTTAGATATATCAAGAAATTAGGGTTAACGTGTGGTTACGTATGTCTGTTGCAGAAGTTAAGTTAAAATGGGGTTGTGTATATCTACGACAGAAATTAAGATTAAGTTATTTATTTATGCCTGTTACAGATATTAAGGTGAAAAGTGTGGTTATGTATGTCTGTTACAGAAATTAAGATTAAGTTGGTTATTTATGTCTATTCCCGAACTTAAGGTAAAGTGTGGTGATCTCCAGTCAATGTAAGAAAGTCAGGGATTTGTTGGGATCAGGAATCAGATAATGGATGAATGGGAGAAATCTGGGGTTTTGGAGGAATACTATTTGAATGGATTTTTCAAAAGGTTGAATGTAGGGCATTTAATTGCTGGATGAAACATTAACAGCCTGAGATATGCAGATGATGCTACTTGGATGATGAAAGCGAGGAGGAGCTGAGGGGGCTTCTAACCAAGATGAAAGAAGAAAGGGCAAAAACTGGGTTGCAGTTGAACATCACAAAAACCAAGATGATGGCAACCGGACTGACTGATAACTGGCAAATAGAGGGAGAAAACGTGGAGGTAGGGATAGGGTTTTTTATTTCTAGGCACAAAGATGAGTGCAGACACAGACTGCATCCAGGAAATTAGAAGACGTTTCCTTCTTGGGAGGAGAGCAATGACCAAGCTCGATAAACTAGTGAAGAGTAGAGACATCACACCGGCAGCGAAGATCCGCATAGTCAAAGCAATGGTATTTCCCATAGTAACCTACAGATGCGAGAGCTGGACCATCTGGAAGGCTGAGTGAAGGAAGAGAGACACTTTTGAGCTGTGGTGCTGGAGGAAAATCCTGAGAGTGCCTTGGACCATGAGAAGATCCAACCAGTCCACCCTCCAGGAGATAAAGCCCGGCTACTCATTGAAGGGAAGGATAGTAGAGGCAAAGATGAAGACCTTTGGCCACATCAGGAGAAGAAAGGAAAGCTTAGAGAAGACAATGATGCTGGGGGACTTCAATGTCCACGCCGACACCGCCTCCCCTTCAACAGCAGCCATGGACCTGGTGTCCACCATGGAGACTCTAGGACTCTCACTTTGTAAGACCGGTCCCACGCACCAGGCCGGGCACACCCTGGACTTAATCTTCATGGCCGGAATTCAAGTGATCCCAACCTCTATAACTGAGGTTCCATGGTCGGATCACAGTGTCCTGGAAGTCCGTCTTGAAATGGCTTCCCCACCCGGTAAGGGTGCCGAACCTACTCTGGTTCGCCCGAAGAGACTTATGGAACCCACTAGGTTCCTGAATGCTCTGAGGGATTTGGAGCTCCCCAGCGACTCAGTCGACGGGCAAGTGGAATGTTGGAACATCTGTCTTTCTGCTGCCTTAGATGAGATCGCCCCCAGATGTTCTCTCATCCCCCGTAGAAATCGCTCGCCTTGGTTTACCGAGGAGTTGCGGGCGATGAAACGGAGGAAGAGACAACTAGAGGACGTGTGGCGAGACCTCCGTGACTGAGCATCGAGATCAGCTTATAAACAGTTTAAGGACGTTTATGAGCAAGCTATCAAGGAAGCCAAAAAAGTTTACTATTCTTCCTTGATAGAGTCGGCCAGTTCACGCCCAGCTCAACTTTTCAAGATAATTAGGTCATTGACAACAATCCCGATTGTCCCAAACGATAGGGGTTTGGCTCCAACAGCTGAGGCATTCCAGAACCATTTCGCCGACAAGATCTCAACCCTCCGCCGGGATATCCCAGCCACGCTTGATACAGTGAGCGAACTCAAGACTCCGCCGCCACTCGGCGGGCCCGCCTTCACCCGTTTCCAACTGCTGGACGCAGCAGCTGTCGATAAGCTACTTGCTGCAGCTAGACCAACTACCTGCTCCCTTGATCCGTGCGCCCTCCTGGCTTGTTAGATCCTGCCGGGAGGGGTTACGAGACCCCCTGGGAAAGATTATCAACAGCTCCCTTGAGCAAGGAGTGTTCCCAGGGGGTTTGAAAGAGGCTATGGTAAGACCGCTGCTGAAAAAGCCAAAGTTAGACCCTTCGGCTCCCTCCAATTACCGACCCGTTTCCAACTTGCCATTTTTCAGCAAGGTGATTGAGAGGGCAGCAGCGGATCAGGCGCAGCGGTTCTTAGACAACACAGCTGGACTCGATCCCTTCCAGTCCGGCTTCCGTATTGGGCATGGGACGGAGACCGTGCTTGTCGCCATTACAGACCAACTTCGCCGCCAGCTGGACCAGGGTGGATCAGCCCTGCTTGTCTTGTTAGACCTGACAGCAGCGTTTGATACTGTAGATCATGCATTGTTGGCCCACCGTTTAGCCGTGACTGGGGTTAGGGGGACTGCCCTTAAATGGGTGACCTCCTTCCTCCAGGATCGGGGACAACGTGTGAGAGGGGGGAGGAGGTCTCCAGGAGGCTCCCATTAAGTTGTGGGGTCCCCAGGGGCCATCCTCTCCCCTTATTATTCAACGTCTATATGCGCCCCCTGGCCCAGCTGGTTCGCGACTTTGGTCTGGAGTGTTATCAGTACGCTGATGACACCCAGCTTCTGCTGAGAATGGATGGCAGGCCGGACACCGTACCCGATTGTTTCCATCTCTGCCTCGAAGCCGTGACTGGATGGCTGCAGACCAGCCGGCTGAAGGTGAATCCGTCGAAGACGGACATCTTGTGGCCCGGTCGCCCTGGGCTGGATGAGAGCAACTTAGCCCGTCATCCCTTGTAAAGAGCTTGGGTGTCCAATTGGACCCCTTGCTGTCCATGGAGACTCAGGTCTCCATGGTCAGCAAAACGTCGTTTTTTCATCTACGACAGGCTAGGCGACTGACACCCTACCTGTCCAGAGCCGACCTAGCCACGGTGATCCAAGCGACGGTCATCTCGAGACTGGACTACTGTAACGCCCTCTACGTCGGTCTTCCCTTGTCGACAATCCGGAAACTCAAGCTGGTGCAGAATGCCACTGCTCGCTTGCTGATGGGAACATCAGTGAGGGAGCACATCATTCCCATCTTTCGGCAACTGCACTGGCTTCCCATTGAGTACCGAATTGCATTCAAGGTGCTGGTTTTAACCTTTAAGGCCTTGCACGATCTGCGTACCTGAGGGACCGTCTTACCCCGTATGTTCCCCCGAGATCACTACGTTCAGAAGAATGGAATTTGTTATTGGTACCATCAATCCGCTCCTGCCATCTGTCCACAACTAGGCAGAGAGCTTTCTCTGTGGTGGCTCCGGTGTTATGGAACTCTCTCCCTGATGACGTCCGAGCGATCTCGGAGCTTGCCCCCTTTCATAGGGCTTGCAAGACTGTCCTCTTCAGATTGGCTTTTAACTAGCCCAGCTTCCTCTGTGCCCGGCATCCTCTGGGCCTGAGGTTTTTGAGGAATTGTAACCCTGAATGATTTTTTGTAATCGTCCTATGTTTTTATGTTTTTATTGCATGCTGCAAATCGTTGTGCGCAGTATGTTTTATCGTATTTGTAATCCGTCCCAAGCCTGCAGGGAGGAGCGGAATATGAGACTGAATAAATAAATAAATAAATAAATAAATAAAAAAGGAAGAGGGGCCGACCAAGTGCAAGATGGGTAGATGGTATCCTCGAAGTGGCTGGGTTGACCTTGAAGGAGCGCCTGGGTGTGGCCACGGCTGACATGGAGCTCTGGCCTGGAATGGTCCAGGAGGTCACTAAGACACGGAAGCGACTGAATGTATAAACAACAACAACAAAAATAACAACAACAACAACAAAGGACATTTAAAGAAGGAAATAGAAGTGGACCAAAAGGTGCATCTTTCTAGATATCAGAATTAATGCAGTTTGGCACTGTTTAAACTGCGATGGCTCCATGCTATGGTATCCTGGGAGTTGAAGCATGGGAAGGAAGCAATCCTCTTGGGCAAACAATGCTCAAGACCTTAGGAAACAACAACTCCACAGATTTAATAGCACGGAGCAATGGCAGTTAAAATAGTGTCAAAGTGTGTTAAATCTGTTGTGTATCATTGGGCTGTATGTGTTTTCCACTGTAAAATAAATGCAGTTTGACCATACTCTAGGTTATGGAATCATAAGAGCTGTAGTTGGTGAAGCGCCAGCACTCTGGCAGAGGAGGCTCAAGTCCTTACAAAATTACAAGTCCCTTTATTCCATAGCATTAATGCATTCCTAGTGAAATAGTGCTAAAGCAGGCCCGGATTAGCAGACTGTGCCGCCCAAGGCCCCATGTCTAAATGCCGCCCCCGGGGGGCGGGGCCTCTTGCAGGGGCGGGGGCGGGGCCTCTTGCGGGGGACGGGGCCAGCATGACAGACAAGGCACCGCCGGAAGTCCCGCCCCTAGGGCAACTCACGCGGCTTCTCCCGCTGCCGCCGTGCTCGCACCAACGCCCCTCCTCCCTTCACTGAAGGAAGGAGTGGTGGCCGCCCGTGCGAACGTGGCGGCAGCGGGGGAAGCCGTGTGAGTCTCCCTAGGGACAGGTCTTTCAGTGGCGCCTTGTCCGTCACGCCGGCAGCGGCTCCGCCCCTCCTCCCTTCACTGAAGGGAGGAGGGGCGGTGCGGCACGGCGGCAGCGGGAGAAGCCGCATGAGTCGCCCTAGGGGCGGGACTTCCAGTGGTGCCTTGTCCGACTCACGCAGCTTCCCCCGCTGCCGCCGCCAAGCCACACCGGCGCCCCTCCTCCCTTCACTGAAGGAAGGAGTGGCGCCCGCTCGCGCGAACGGGGCAACAACAAGGGAAGCCGCATCAATCGCCCTAGGGGCGGCAGGACCCCCCCCCGGCTCCTTGTTGTCCCTCGCGCGGGCGGGCACCACTCCTTCCTTCACCCCTTCCTTCAGGCCCGGAAATGCCACCCCCCCCCCCAAATCCGTGTTGAGATTAAAAATGTAAGTGGGCAAATTATATTGTAAAATGTAAGAATAATGTAAAATATGTATTAAGTTTAAATGGGACTACTTGGAGTAAATTTGTTACAAACTTACTTGAAGCCAGAAGCTTCTAGAAGGTGCTGGTTAAAATCACAGCTGTAGGTGTTTTGCAGCTATTCCTGTATAAAATAAGGCAGCTGAGAGACTGACCTTGGGTGAGGAATTTTGATTTGAAGAAGCCAGCAACTTTGCAGAAGACGTCGAAAAGAGGACGGAAGGAAGATTTATGTTGTTCTTATGGAACTAAACTGTAAGACTGTTTGTTTGACCAAAACAGTACTCAGGTCAATACAGAAACTCAACAATCCGCCGCCGAGGCCATGGCTTCGGGTGGCCTTATGGGTAATCCGGGCCTGTGCTAAAGGACTTTAACTCTTTGGCCCCTTCTACACTGTCATATAAAATCCAGATTATCTGCTTACATGGCAGTGTCATGAATGCTTTATTAAACATTGAAAAGGTTCTTTTATTCCATTACCAGTGATAGGAGTATATCACAGGCACTTTACAGAGAAAGAAATAGACACTAGGCATGGTTAGGTTCGGTCGGAATCTTCATAATTCAGAATAAATTCAGATCAAATTCCTTTTTGGGGAGATTTCATAGCGATTTGGGAACCCGGAAGTATTCTTGCCATTTCGAAGCTTTTTCCGCCATTTCTCTTACGTATCAATAAGTGAGTCGGAAATGATTCAGCTTTTCAAACCAGTGTGGACGGATTCCATTCGTTCCCTTTCTCTCTCGCGTTAGTCCTGGGCGAGAGCCGCTGTTTAACCCAGTTTGGATGGATTTCTTCCCTTTGCTTTCCCCCTTCTGGAATAAAACAACTACTTTCAAAGTAAAGACCAACAGGAAATAACACTTTGAAACCATTAATGAAGGATTTGGTAGTCTCGGAAGTTTTGAAAAGTTTTAAACTTTTTTTTCTGTGAAAATCGGAATTGATTTTAGATCCGAACCACCAGCGCCCCTGACATCCAAAATGAGTTTTGAACCTTTTTTAATCAAACAAGCCCAGTAGACACAGAGGGACTGCATAACTTCATTTACACAAGCAAAGGGGATATTACATTTAACTCAGCATTCACATACATATAAACAATAAACATCCATTCTCCATGCACCCCTTTTTCACTTTCTGGGAGAAGAGGCCCAAACAGAGGCCAGCTTACATCCCCGGAAAATCTGCCATTCTATTTATTTATTTATTTATTTATTGTTCATTTTTGTATTCCGCTCCTCCCAGCAGGCTCGGGGCGGATAACAACAAATATAACGGGCAACATGTCACCACATGTCGGCATGTAGCCCTACATTAAAAGCGTAAAAAACATAAAACACATTTAAAACACATTACATCACCACACAGGTATGGGAGGACATGCAACATAGTTCTTAGTCCGGTGTGCCTAATTGAAGGCTAGGCCAAAAAGGGCCGTCTTACAAGCCCTCCGAAAAGGGGCCAGTTCCGAGATAGCTCGGGTACTGTCCGGGAGGGCGTTCCAGAGCACCGGCGCCGCTACGGAAAAAGTTCTCTGTCTAATCGTCGATAGATGGCAGGAGCGGATTGATGGCACTGACAACAGATTCTGTTCATCTGAGCGCAGTGATCTCGGGGGAGAATACGGGGTAAGGCGGTCCCTCAGGTACGCAGGCCTTAGGCCGTGCAAGGCCTTAAAGGTCAAAACCAACACCTTGAAGACAATTCGGTACGCAATAGGAAGCCAGTCCAGTTGCCGGAGGATAGGTGTAATGTGCTCCCTCACTGGCGTACCCGCCAGCAAGCGAGCAGCGGCATTCTGCACTAGCTTGAGTTTCCGGATTGTCGACAAGGGAAGGCCAACGTAGAGGGCATTACAGTAGTCTAATCTCGAGATGACCGTCGCTTGGATTACCGTGGCCAGGTCGTCCCTGGACAGGTAGGGTGCCAGTCGCCTAGCCTGCCGGAGGTGAAAGAATGACGTCCTGCTGACCACGGAGACCTGAGCCTCCATGGTCAGTGCAGAGTCCAACAGAACCCCCAAGCTCTTAATCAATGGCGATGGGTTAAGCCGCTCGCCATCCAGGGTAGGCAACCGGCACCCACCCAGGCCAGGCCGACCAGGCCACAGGATCTCCGTCTTCTGTGAATACACCATCTTCTCTGTCCCTTGGAGAAAGCGACGGGTGACCAGACTCTTGTGTCTGCTACACTTTTGAATAGTAAAAAGGTCTCTTATATAGCACATTTCTGCTATCGTTGTTAGAAAAAAATTGTAAACAACTGACAGGTTGTTTTTCCAGCTAAAGCTTGCTGGCTCCATCAATTCCAGACAGATGTTAGTTTTTCTTCCTTAAATAAGGCGCACTGTGTTTTCTTTGACTATGGAAACCTGTTGTTTTCCACCACAGTTAATCATTGACTCTGGTCATGTCAGCAGTTCAGCAGTTTTCCTTCATCACTCTTTTGCGTTTTTCTATAATGCCATTCTTCTTAGGATGTGACTTCAGTCTTTGTCAGACTCCAATCATACACCTTTCGTACAATTTCATTGATTCCCTAAATCATATTTATCACAGCATGTAGACTCATATAATCCCACTCAAAGCAGATAATGTGGATTATCTGCTTTGATAATCTGGATTATATAGCAGTATAGAAGGGGCTTTTGATTATCATTCCTCAGTAATCATTGAAAAGAGCTTAGTGGAAATTGCTGAAAGTCACTTGCTTGTGTTGTGAATCAGCCTGCGATTGTGTTTCAGGACCATGCTGTTTCTGATGTGGGAAATGGTGCTTCTGGTGTGCAAAATGGAGATGCTTTGGTCAATGATTTTTCTACAGGCTTTGACAGTGAGGCCTTGCTGCAAAGGGTTGTTTCTCATGAGAATTTTCCTGCTGAGCAGAGGGATGATGGTTTACTCCCTCAAGATTTGGGTATGGACAACAACCTGACACCTGGGAATGTTAACGAGCAGTTAGATAAGGGAAATGCTAACGAGCGGTCAGATAAGGAGCTGGAGATCAATAGGCGTCTGGTTTTATCTAGCCTTGGAATGCTTAATACTTTTTAAGGACATTGCTTCATGATTGTGTATTTCTATTGACTTCATATTTATTTAATATTTATTTTATTTATTTACAGTTTTTCTATTCCGCCCTTCTCACCCCGCAGGGGACTCAGGGCGGACCACAATGCACATATACAGGCAAACATTCAATGCCATAGACAAACAACAAATATAGACAGACAGCAAGCTACACAATTGGTCGAGATCTCACCCCAACCCAGGCAGGTCTTGAACTCATGACCTTCTGTTCAGTGGAGATCTTATGCAGCTGACTCCCAACTAGCTGTGCCACATTCCCGGACGTGATTGGAACTTTCTCACTTTTCTATACCAACTTTTTTACTGGAACTTTTGTTTGCTTCAATAAATGAAATTGGATTTTACCCTCATCGTGTGGTGTGTTTAAGTCAGAGGGCTTCCCTAGCTCTGGAGTGCAACAGTTTGAATCTTAGAGTTCGGGTGCAAAGCCAATCAAAAGTTTCTATAGTTCAAGGGACTCCATACCATTTTTAGATGTGCAGAATAAGGCAAGAGGAGACAATTATGGTACATTTACACATTAGAATAAATGTAGTTTAACACTACTTTAAGAGTCATGGCTCATGTGGGATCCATGAGGCCATCTAGAAGGTCCCCCACAAGTAGTGATGGGGCAAACAAAGGTTTCCACATATGGTGCTGATATCGGAAGTGACCTCCCCCTTTTTCTTGGGCTCTGTAGAAGATAGTTTAAAACCAAGGGATTCATAGTTTCCCCAAGAACACCAGGCTGGAAGTGATCCCATAATCCCCTGTCCCCCACGTGGGAATCTAGGGCTCTTCCCATGGCCCCCTGGCCCCACATGACAATGCCTCTGTAACCCACACCTTATGAATACACCCAGTTTTTCCTTTTGCATTACTCTTATGGACTTTTGCTCACTCCCAAAGACTTTTTTCCTATCTCTCTAGGACCCCTTTCTCTTGGGCTATCTTTTATGAATCTAATAAACTTTAGCCTTGGGCAAGGCTTGCCAGCTGCAAAGCTTGTGATTCAATCACCCCTCCACTAGCCTCATTTGCATGATAATAGCAGGAGCCAGCCTTTTCCAAAAGGGTCTTTCCCCCTTGGGCCAAAACTGGGTTTTGCTAATCAATAGACAAAGGCTTATGAGTTTCGCCTACCTTTGTGCCATAAGAACATAAGAAGAGCCATGCTGAATCGGGCCTCAGCCCATCTAGTCCAGCATTCTGTGTCACACAGTGGCCCACTAGTTGTACACAGGGATCTCTAGCAGAAAGGAGGGCAAAACCCTCACCTGCTCCCGACCCCCCACAACCAGTACCCGGGGAAAATCCTGCCTGCCTCCATCAACACAGAGGTGGCACTTGGATGTCCATTTCAGTAACTACTGATTCCCTTGGTATCCATGAATCTGTCTAATCCTGCCTTGAAGCTGTCCAGGCTGACCGCTGTCACAACCTCCTCTGGAAGTGAGTTCCATAACCCAATGACCCTCTGGGTGAAGAAATATTTCCCTTTATTAGTCCTAACTTTCCTACCTTGGAGCTTCAGGGAGTGCCCCCTAGTCCTAGTGTTGGGTGACAGAGAAAATATTTTTTCTTTATTCACCTTTTCTATCCCTGAAAAGACCAAGGCGTTGCAACCTGATTTCGTAAGGGAGCCGCTCCATCCCTTGGATCATTCTTGTTGCCCTTTTCTGTACCTTTTCCAGTTCCGTTATATCCTTCTTGAGGTGCGGTGACCAGAATTGTACACAGTACTCCAGATGTGGCCTCACCATAGATTTGTAGATAGGCAATACAACATTTGCTGACCTATTTTCGATTCCCTTCCTGATCATGCCAAGCATAGAATTTGCTTTTTCACTGCTGCTGCGCACTGGGTTGACATCTTCATTGAGCTGTCCACCAAGACCCCAAGATCCCTTTCCTGGTTTGTCTCGGAAAGCTTTGACCCCATCAATTGGTAGGTGTAGTTGGGGTTCTTTGCCCCGATGTGCATGACTTTACACTTGTTTAGGTTAAAATGCATTTGCCACTTTGTTGCCCATTCACTCAATTTCAAGAGATCTTTCTGGAGCTCTTTACAATCAGTTTCATTTTTAACTACCCTGAACAATTTAGTGTCGTCTGCAAACTTTGCTACCTCAGAATTCACTCCTACATCCAGGTCATTAATGAATAAATTAAAAAGTAACGGACCCAAAACTAAACCTTGGGGTATGCCACTTCTCACCTCTTTCCACCCAGAGAAATGTCCGTTTATTACCACCCTTTGTTTCCTACAGTTTAGCCAGGTTCCAATCCAGGACAAGACCTGTCCCCTGATTCCATGGCTGAAGAGCTTATTTAGGAGCCTTTGGTGAGGGACTTTGTCAAAAGCCTTTTGAAAGTCAAGGTAAACAATATTGACTGGGTCCCCTTTATCTATGTGTTTATTTGCACCCTCAAAGAATTCTATCAAGTTAGTAAGACATGATTTGCCTTTGCAGAAACCATGTTGATTTTCCTTCAGCAATGCCTGTTCTTCTATGTGCTTAGTAATTTTTCTTTAATAATGGTTTCCATCACTTTGCCTGGAACTGAGGTTAGACTAACTGGCCTATAATTTCCTGGATCACCCCTGGATCCTTTCTTGAAGATCGGAGTTACATTTGCCTCCCTCCAGTCCTGGGTACAGGGCCTGCTCTGAGAGAAAGGTTATCTCTTTTGGCTAGAATTTCAGCAATTTCACCCTTGAGTTCCTTAAGAACTCTGGAGTGGATGCCGTCTGGCCCTGGTGATTTGTTGACATTTAGTTTAGTAAGGCATGTGAGAACATCTTCCTTGTTTATCTCTATCTGGTTTAATTCATTTAATTCCCTCCCTGAAAAAACTGACTCAGCTGCAGGCATATGTTGTCTGTCCTCCTGTGTGAAAACGGAGGCAAAGAAGTCATTTAGCCGCTCAGCAATCTCCTTGTCTTCACTTATTGTCCCTTTCTTACCATTTTTCGTCAAGTGGCCCAACTGCTTTTCTAGTTGGGTTTCTGCTTCTGATGTACTTAAAGAAGTTTTTGCTATTTTTTTTAATATTCTTAGCTATATGTGCCTCAAAATCTCTCTTGGCTTTCCTGACAGTTGCTTTGCATTTAGTTTGCCAGAGCTTGTGTTCCTTTCTGTTCTCCTCAGTAGGAAGAGCCTTCCATTTCTTAAATGAGTTTTTCTTCTTTCCAATCACATCTTTTACTTCATTTGTAAGCCATACCGATGTCCTCTTGGACTTTCCCGGCCTCTTTCTTATTTTAGGAATGCATTTTAGTTCGGCTTGTTTTAAAGTATTTTTAAACAGTTTCCAAGCATTTTGGAGGGATTTGATTTTTTTACTGTTCCTTTTAGTTTGTTCTTTACAATTTTTCTCATTTTGGTGAAATTCCCTTTGTGAAAATTTAAGGTCTCTGTGTTAATTTTCACTGACAGTTTGCTATCCAAACTTAAGTTGAAGGTTATTGTGTTGTGGTCACTGGTACCTATGGGCTCAGTTACAAGGACATCTTGAACGAGATCTTGTTCATTAGTTAGCACCAAGTCCAGAATCCCCTTTCCCTGGTTGGTTCCATGACCATCTGCTCAAGGGAATAATCAGCTAGCATGTCGAGGAACCTTGTCTCTCTTTCATGCGTAGAACAAGAATTTAGCCAATCTATTCGGGGATAGTTGAAGTCCCCCATTATGACTAATTTATTGCTTTTTGAGGCCTGTTTAATTTCATTTTCCAGATAGCAGTCTGCCTCTGGAGTTTGGTTGGGAGGGCGATAGCAGATCCCTAATGCTAGATTAGTTTTTTGTCCTGGGACTTTTACCCACAATGTTTCTGTAGGTGAATTTGAATTTTCTTGAAATTCTAATTCATGAGATTCTAGCTTTTCATTTATGTACAAGGCCACACCGCCACCGTTTTTCCCTCTCCTGTCTTTCTTGTACAGTTTATAACCTGGAATTTTTGTGTCCCAATTGTTTTCCTCTGTCCACCAGGTTTCTGTTATGCCAATAATATCAATATTTTTCTTTTGCCAAACATTCCAACTCCCCTATTTTTGTTCGAAGGCTTCTAGCGTTTGCGTACAGACATTTATATTTATTGCTCTGATGCCCTTTCAACTTTGGCTGTTTATGAGAATTTGTAGAAGGCCTACCGTGTCCTACCTCTTGACTACTTTCTATCTTTTCTGTTGACTCAGCCATTTGTGCGTAAATTTCATCCACCATACTTGGCGTTTCACCCTCTCGAACCGGAAGCTGCCCAGCTCCTGTCGACTTTCCCCTAGGAATCAGTTTAAAAGCTGCTCTGAAGCCTTTTTAGTATTAATTGCCAGCAGTCTGGTTCCATTTTCGTTCAAGTGTAACCCGTCCCTTTTGTAAAGGTTTGGCTTTCCCGAAAATGTCCCCCAGTTCCTAACAAATCTAAAGCCTTCCTCTCAACACCACTGCCTCATCCACGCATTGAAGCTCCTGAGCTCTGCTTGTCTGGCTGTCCCTGCGCGTGGAACCGGTAGAATTTCCAAGAATGCTACCTTTGAGGTCCTGGACCTTAATCTTCTACCTAGCAACTTAAATTAATTGATTAATAGGCAAAACTATTTCTATATTTCATAAACGGCCACCTCTATCAGCCTCAGAAACTGGTACATGGCTACAGCTTCTTCATTTGTTTACCATCCAAAGAACTGAGACCCTGCAGCAAAATGTTAATCTGTGTCTATCAAACAGAGAGAAACACAGATGAGGACATTTGATCATCAACCAAAAGACAATAGAATTGCTCAGCCTGAGAACAGGAGGGTTCTTGTTGAACGCTTGGCCACTTGAGCTACATATTTAATCCCATCAAAATGTTTTTCTGCCTTCATTGTTCTACTCATCGCCCACCTCTTCACCCCAATTGGCTGGAAACCGAAGGAAGATGCAGCCAGCCAGCAAGATTCCATCCAATCAACACAAAGCTGGTCTGGGGGCAAGAAGTGGGAAATTTGAATTTGTAACCTTATAAAATGGCATATATTTTGAATGTAACTTTATGACTGCTTTGCGACAAGGATATTGCGGCTTTCATCCTCCTCAGCTGATGAGAAATAAAACCTCGGTGGCTTTTCTTCAACTTGGTGAGACTTATTGGGAAATCTTGGGGTGGGATTTTTATGTGTCCCGCTTTAGCTCACCAAGGGTATCGATCCCTCTTTTTGGGCGCTAGGGCTCTCGCCTCTTATGGGCAGAGCCAACCCAAATTCTGTTTGGTAACAGTGCCATAAGAGGGGAATAAGTACACATCTTCATCTTCACAAGCTGAACTCTTGTTGAATGTAGACTTTCATGGCTGGAATCACTGAGTTGTTGTAGGTTTTTCGGGCTGTATGGCCATGTTCTAGAAGCATTTACTCCTGATGTTTTAATTGCATCTGTGGTAGGCATCCTCAGAGGTTGTGAGGTGCCTGCCAGATACCTGCCACAGATGCAATTAAAACGTCAGGAGTGAATGCTTCTAGAACATGACCATACAGCCCGGAAATCCCACAACAACCCATGAACTCTTGTTGGTGAGTTAAAACAGTGTAAATCCAGTTTAAAAAATGATGGAAACCATCTTGAAGATGAGGCAGAGAAGAGTCCCACCATATTTTGCACCAATTAAAGGTTGAAGAAATAGGGCATGTTTAGCCAAGTCAAGACAAGATGGAGGGGTGATATGACCCCCTTCTAGTCCATCCTGCATTGTGCAAAGGATGGACTAGATGGTCTTAATGGGCCCCTCCCAACACTAGGATTTTGGAAGAAGTTGTTGAAGTAATTCAGGAGATGAAAATAGGAAATGCACCAGGTCCAGACTGGCTGGTGGCAAAATACTATACGACTCTACACAGGCTCAACAAAGTTTGTCTTCTTTACAGCAAATTACAGATACTGCTTTACGGAATAAATACAATTTTAATGTGACAATGTAGGGCACTCTGGAATATTATGAGTCCCCTAATAAAAATTAGGTTGCTTTGATATTTTTGGATGTGGAAAAAGCCTTTGACATAGTATCCTGGCCATTTACCTGGGCTGTAATGTAGAGAAATGTAGAGAGCAGAACAAAGGACTCTATGTAACATTTGTCGACCTCACCAAAGCCTTCGACATTGTGAGCAGAAAAGGTCTGTGGCAGATCCTGGAACGTCTAGGATGTCCCCCCAAATTCCTCCAAATGATCATCCTGTTGCATGAGGGCCAGAGCCGTCAAGTCAGATATGGCGATGCTCTCTCGGAGCCCTTTCTCATAACTAATGGAGTGAAACAAGGTTGTGTTCTTGCACCAACTCTATTTACAATCTTCTTCAGCATGATGCTCCAAAGGGCTATGGCAGACCTCAAAGAAGAAGACGGCATATATATACGCTATTGTACTGATGGTAGCTTGTTCAACTTAAGCCGTCTGAGGGCTCGCACTAAGACTCTAAACTATCTAGTCCGTGAGCTGCTTTTTGCCGGCAATGCTGCCCTTGTCGCCCATTCAGAAGCAGCCCTGCAGCGCCTCATATCCTGTTTTGCCACAGCTGCAGAGCTGTTTGGGCTTCCGCATTGCAGGAAGAACACCAACATCCCCATACCAGCATAGGCACATCTGTGCTTAAGTCCATTCAGCAATTCACTTACCTGGGAAGCATCATCTCTTCAGACGCCAAGATTGACAAATTGATAGATCACAGATTAACAAAGGCATACAGTGCATTTGGAAGGCTTCACAAAAGAGTCTGGAGCAACAAGCACCTGAGGTAAAGCACCAAAACCAGTGTGTACAGAGCTATCGTACTGTCTATTCTCCTCTATGGGTCTGAAACATGGGTCACCTATCGCCAACATCTACGACTCTTCGAACACTTTAATCAGCGCTGTCTTCGCTCAATCCTAAATATACACTGGACCGACTATGTGACTAATGTTGCTGTCCTTGAGCAAGCAGGGATCACCAGCATTGAGGCCATGCTATTGAGAACACAGCTGCGCTGGGCAGGGCACATCTCTACGATGGAGGACCATCGATACTACTCTATGGTGAACTCACCTTGGGTCAGCGCAAGAGAGGTGCCCCAAAAATGAGATATAAGGACTCCCTGAAACAACATCTCAGGCTTGGCCAGATTGATCACCAACAACGGTCCACCCTGGCCTCACATCGGGAGGCATGGAGACGCACTATCCACAATGCTGCGTCCTCTTTCGAGAAGACACGCCGAATGGGTCTCGAAGAAAAATGACAACACAGAAAGAACCGCAACTTGGAAACAACACCACCCAAGGAGACTTTCTGCTGTGCTTTCTGCAACCGAACTTGCCTATCTCAGATTGGCCTTTTTCGTCATTAACGCACTTGTAAAAAGCGTTGGATGAGTCCTTCCTAAGAATCTTCATTCGCGAAGTAATGCCGAGAGACAAATATAGAAGATGGCATTTGGACCAAACTTTCAAGACTGGATGAAAACAGATTTGTGACAGACGAGGTGCTCAGACCTTGATCAATGGAGAGGTAACAAAACTATACAAAATACTGAAAAGAACCAAAAAGGATGCCTCCTTTCACCATTCTCATAAAGTCACAAATGCCAGGATTCAATCACTAATAGCACTCGGACCAAAGAGGTTTCTGCACAAAATGCAATAGTTGCATCCTCTTTATAGACACAGAAGAGTCTATATATAGACTTTGTAGCCGAGACTCATTTCTATGTGTCCCCCATAGAGCTCCAAGTGATAGGAAGGAACCCCACTCTTGGATATTCTCAGCAAGGTTTATTCAGAAAGAGATAGGTAGGTTGATTGATCAATCGATAGATCAGAAGTAGTTAGGTAGATGATAGATCGATATGTAATATAGATCGATGAGAGAGAGAGATAAATAGATACATAATAGTTCAATGATAGATGGATAAGTTGGTTGATGGATAATAGATTGATGATATGTGGATATAATGATTAATCGATTGCTACATAGATAATAGATAGATATAGATTGAAGATAGGACGCATGACAGCTAGCTAGTAAGATACAAGATAGATATACAATAGAGATAGATAGATAGATAGATAGATAGATAGATAGATAGATAGATAGATAGACCCACCACAGAGAGAAAACCTCATCAGAGTCAAGAACTAATGCTGGTTCCGGGGTGACGTCATACATGCCAGCTGTGTGCTGATTGGCTCGGAAGCCCCAGGTTTGTGACCTCATTAGCAAATGGGAACTGACAGTGGACCCCGACCAGGTTGAGACATGAAGGATGAAGTGGCCGCCTTCTCTCTTTTTGATCCTCTCCGTGTTCGGATCCACGCGTGCCCAGGATGACCGATGCAAGTAAGTGACCCCAGTGGTGGGTATATAACCAAAGAGAAATCACGTTTGGGGATGGACAAATCCGCCGACCTTGCCTGGTGTTTTCATATGAAATGGTTGACTGTTCTGGTTCTTGGAGCTGCAAAACATTCCCTTTGTGGACTACTACTCTCATAATCTCTGAGACAGCTCATAGGTATTCATGGTTTCCAGACCTGTGACTATTATTGGTCATTCTCTGGACACCTTCCAGCTTGTCCATCCCCTTGAATGGATTTTCCCAGAACTGGACACATGGCTATTCTTCCAGGCGAGGAGGCTTGACTAAAGCAGAAGAGAGTGGGACTCCACCATACTCCTATTGATGCAACTTAGAATCGTATTGGTGTTTTTAGCTGCTGCATCACACTGTTGACACATGTTCTTCTTGTGCTCCTCCAAGACTCCAGGATCCCTTTTGAGTGGACTGTTTCCAAGGCAGCTGCCCCCCATCCCCTAGCTTTGCATTTCATTTGCACTGCCTAAGTGGAGAACCTTACTTTTCTCCCTGCTGAAGATCAATTTGTTAGTGTTGTCTGGCTCTCTAATATCACGAAGTCCAAGTCATGGATAAAGAAGTTGAACTTCACTCAAAGGCCCAGGACAGAAGCCTCTTTATGGCCTCCAAACACTGGGAAGAAAGAGGAGCCATTGGACAGAAGCAGCCTTTGAGTTTGGCCAGTCAACCCATTCCTAATCCACTTCACAGGAGCATTGAGTAGACCACATTTCGCAGGAAGATCCTGGGAGACTCATAACTCTATCCAAAACGAAGAGATAAGGTCTGCCTGGCATGACTTCCTTCTGAGGAACCCATGCTGACTTAGAATGCACATGGCATTCCTTTTAAAGTGCCGACAGATGGTCTGTTTACAGCAGGGGTGGGCAATTATTTTTTCCAAGGGGCCATACGAGAGCCAAAAATATTATGGAGGGCCGCACCTAAAGGCTAGTCTACAGTCTAATCTACATTATTTATTTATTTATTTTATTTACTATATGTTGCCCATAATTAATATTGACATATTAATATATCAAGAAATATTCATATATTATTAGTATTAATATCATAATTATTATATTATAGTGTATATATATAGACATTATAATAGATTGAAATTATAATATAACATTATATTATATTATTTATTATATTATTATATTATTATATTATATTATTATTATAAAATTATTATAAAATAATAATAAAAACCACCAAAATAAAATAAAATAAAATTCAAGAAGACAAGGTGCGAACCAAGATGGAATGGCCCAATGGACCCAGCCCAGAGGATGGCAAAGCGGACACAGCCGCCACTGCAGCAGAGGAGAGTAGAGCAGCAGGCGATTGGAGGCTGCAGGCCTCCGCCCGCTCTCGCCCCTCATTCTATTTCCCCTCCCATTGGATAAAATCGACTGTCACTCACTTCGCCCCGCCCACGCTTTTCGTCCTCGCGCCACCTCCCGCGGTCCCACCCCTTTGCGGGGCGTATCCATCCCTCCGATTGGCTGCTTCCGTGGCCATCAGTCAGGGCTCTTCCAACAGTTGCCCCAACCGCCGTTCCTCCCCTTTGGCCACGCCCCTTCGCCGCGAACTCTCCCGAGTTGGTTCTGTGAGGGAAGAACTCTCCCGAGTTGGTTCTGTGAGGGAAGAACTCTCCCGAGTTGGTTCTGTGAGGGAAGGAGGAAGGAAGGTTTGCGCCTTCTTCTGCTTCTTCTGACGTCAAAGAGGGGGGGGGGAGGGAATGGGCCAGTGCGGCAAGATGACAGCGAGAGAAGAGTTCGGCGGTGGCTGAGGCGGAGACAGAGGCCTCCCTTTCGCCTGGGAGACGCTCATGACAGCAAGGAGCACGGCGGGAGAGGAAAGGAGAGAGAGGGAACATAAGAACATAAGAAGAGCCATGCTGAATCGGACCACAGCCCATCTAGTCCAGCATTCTGTATCAGTGAGTTGTACATCTCGAGCAGAAGGGAGGCAAACCCTAACCTGCTCCCCCGACCCCCACAACCAGTACCCAGGGAGAGGAAAAGCTGTCCAGGCTGACCGCTGTCACAACCTCTTCTGGAAGTGGTTCCAGAGGGTGAAGAAATATTTCCTTTATTAGTCCTAATTTTCCTACCTTGGAGCTTCAGGGAGTGCCCTCTAGTCCTAGTGTTTGAGGGAAGGGCTTCTTCGCCTCAGGGAGGCCGCCTTTCTCCGAAGAGTTGGTTTGGAAACCTTTCTTTTGGCCCCGCCCCCAACACCCTTCTCCCCAGGCAGGACAGAATCGACTGCCGGGCCGCATCCGACCCGTGGGCCATAGGTTGCCCACCCCTGGTTTACAGGGACCTTACTGAAAGGCCTTCCTGGAACCATGACAGGCCCCATCCTTTGTATTTCCCCCTATGCCTGTGTCATGAATACTTCTTGAACCTTAAAAATTTTCTTTAATTGGTTTTCAGTGGGACAGGTTGCGTCAGGCATTTTCAGAAAAAAGAAGTAGACATACAGACTCCAAGACTGGTTTTTATAATAACTATGGTATATTGGTTACACAAACAACAAGGGGAAACGTCACATTTACATACTCAGCATCCACTCCACATACATTCTTTCATCCAGACTCAGCATCCTTCTTCATTCAGTCAATCTTGGAAAAAGGCGGGTGTTCAGACTCTGCATTCCTCACAGATTTGACACACTTTTCCAAGAGGAAAGAGGTCTCCTTATGTAGAACCTTTTTGCTGTCGTTGTTCTTGATTGATTGACAACTTCTCTCCCCTTTGTTATTTAACATCTACGTCCGACCACTTGCTCGGTTGGCACGCAGCTTCGGGCTGGAGTGTCACCAATATGCGGATGACACCCAGCTCATTCTGGGGATGGAAGGCCAGCCTGACTCCATACCCGATAATTTCCATCGTTGCCTTGAAGCCAACACTGGATGGCTGCGAGCCAGTAGGTTGAAGGTGAATCCGGCTAAGACGGAGATCCTGTGGCTGGGTCGTCCGGGTACGGGAGAGATCCGGCTTCCGACCCTGGACGGGGCGACACTTCGCCCGTCTCCATCTGTTAAAAGCTTGGGAGTCACTCTTGACTCCGAGCTGTCAATGGAGAAACATATCTTCATTGTCAGCGGAGTGGCTTTCCACCACCTCCGACAGGCGAGGAGGCTGGTTCCCTACCTGTCCCGTCATGACCTAGCCACAGTGGTCCAAGCCACGGTCATCTCAAGATTGGACTACTGTAATGCCCTCTACATCGGCCTTCCCTTGTCGATGATCCGGAAGCTTAAGCTGGTGCAGAATGCTGCAGCCAGGCTGGTGGCAGGCCTTCCATCTCGCTGCCACATCATGCCTGTGCTGTGCGGACTGCACTGGCTTCCAATAGAGCACCGGATCACCTTCAAGGTGCTGGTTCTGACCTTCAAGGCCTTGAATGGTCTGGGGCCAGTGTACTTAAGGGACCGCCTCTCCCATTACAGCCCTCCGCGACCATTGCGTTCTGAAATCCAGAACTAGCCACCATTCTATCCACCTGAGTTCCACTCGAAGGAGGGCATTCAGTGCCGTTGCGCCAGTTCCTTCCACGATCCGAGCCCAGACGGATTTGTTGTCTTTCCGCAGGGCCTGTAAGACCTTCCTTTTCACTCAGGCGTTTGGTACATAGGCACTGGAACATGTATGTGGTAATTGTAATTTTAAATACTGTTATTTTAATATGCCGTAATTTTAATAGGTGTATCTGCCACTGTGTTTTTAACTGTCTTGTGTTTTGTGGTTCTACGTATGTGAGTCGCCCTGAGCCTGAGGGAAAGGGCGACTAAGAAGTCCAATAAATAAATAAATAAACTTGTCATCAGTTAAGCCTTGCTGAAACACTATCAATTCCAGAACTGATGTTGGTAAGGAGCCATTGTTTCTCAATTCCTTAACTTATATAGTAGTAGTAGTAGTAGTAGTAGTAATAATAATAATAATAATAATAATGAGACACTAGGAGTTCAGGGTAGTGATGCCAGGTTTGGAGCCAAACACAACTCCTCCCATCACAGTCCACATGGCAGAACAAAAGGCCATGCAGGTAAAGGGCGAACAGGTACACAATACAAATGCAAAACAAGCCCCATGGGGGCGCCATAATGACCATGTTCCAGCAGCATTATTTCCTGATGTTTCACCTGCATCTGTGGCTAATGGCATCTTCAGAAGTTCTGTTGGAAGTGAGGCAAGTGGAGTGTGTGTACACACACACATGCACACACACACATGCATGCGCACACATACACGAGGGTTGAATGAAAAGTAACACTTCCACCTTCGTTACTTGGGTTTGGATGGGAATATTTTAATAAATCAAATGCAGGAATAATCCTTAGAACGTGCTCTTCAACTGCCACTATTCACTTCTCCACATAATCGCCAGACAATCGGATACATTTCTGCCAACGATGAACCAGTTTTCTGAAGAAGTCGACACTGTTTCTGCAACCAGTGTCTCACAGTTCTCTCAGCGTCTTCATCGGAAGTATAATGATGTCCCCACAGATCTTCTTTCATTATCACAGGAACAGATGGAAGTCAGACGGTGCTCAATCTGGACTGTATGGAGGATGCCGTACGGTGGTGAGGTCCAGACTCTGAAGTTCTGCTGTGGTGCGCTTTCATTCCAGGCGTCAGCATCCTGGGTACCCATCATGCACAGATCTTCCAATAGCCAAGCAAAGCAATAATGTCACACACATGTTCTTGTGAAATGCAGATTATGCTTGAAATTTCTCTCTGAGCGATACGACAATCGTCCTGAATCAATCTGCCCACCCTTTGCTTGTGAAACTTGGTGGTTGCTGTCACAGGACATCCAACTCTTTGTTTGCCACACAAGTCAGATATTTCCACCTCAACTCGCCCAACGACGCACAGTACTCTCATCAACACAATCACCATAAACAGCTTGCATTCTCTGATGAATCTCCTTTGGGATGACATTGACTGCTGTCAAGAATTCAATGACTGCACATTGCTTAAGTCTCATTGACCGACCGTCTGCGCAGGGTTCCATACTTTGCACTTTAACAACACAACTGTTCAATGCTCAGGCTTCCTGCCAAGATGGAACTGTAGAGGCGAGTCTCCTGAACAAGCCAGTACCTGCCGTATACCAGTACCGCCATCTCTTGAGGTGGAGGCATTACTTTTCATTCAAACCTTGTACAATACAACTATTTGGTTTGCTCCTGACACGATGAATAAATAAAATCAAGCTAGGAAACCATTACATTGTTATTCTTATTGCTGTGAGCATTACTTTTCAGCCAACTCTCGTATGGTGGGAGAAAGAACCCTTGTATGTTGAAGCAAGTGTGAATGTTGCAATTAGCAAGCTTGATTAGCATTGAAGTAGCCATCAGGCTGCAAAGTCAGCCAGTGAGGGTATCTGCATAGAGGTAGCTTGGCCCTTGTTGCCTGGAAGCACCCTATTTTTGGGAGGTGTTCACTGGCACTTGATTGCTTGCTGTCTGGAAGTCCCCTGTTTCTGCATGGTGTTCTTTATTTACTGTCTTGATTCTGGTATTTTCAATGCCAGTAACCAGATTTTGTTCATTTGCGTGGTTTCCTCCTTTCTGTTGAAATTGTCCACATGCTTCTTCGGGATTTCAGTGGCTCCTCTGTGTAGTCTGGCATGGTGGTTGTCAGAGTATTCCAGCATTTCTGTGTTCCCAGGGAGTATTCTGTGCCCAGGTTGGTTCATCAAGTGCTCTACTATGCCTGGCTTCTCTGGCTGAATGAGTCTTTTGTGTTCTTTGGTACTGTGTTTGTTCTTTGTCCACATACGTACTGTGTTTGGTGGTCACTTGTGTCAGTGTCCAGTTTTCTCACCCCAGAGTTAATCCAATCTTCACCTCCTTTGTTTCCCCAAAAGTTCCCAGGATGGTGCCTTCTGTCTTGCCAGGCCTGATGGGAGTGTAGGGGCTGAGAGAAAATAGCAATGAGAAATGCAAAATGGGCTATGAGGGGTCACATGAGGAACAAGAAAGGTGGCAAATACTTAATGATTCTTCTGGGGATACCTTTCTGGGTTTTCAGAGGATGATGGCTCGCGAGGAGCAGGCAATGGGAGGATGAGGGGTCACAGGCCCGCTCTAGTGCAGACCTGGGCATCTTACGGCTCTGACCGCCCCGACCAGTCTGACCGGCCCCGGGAAAAGGGCGTCGGGGGCGGGGCTATTTCTGCAAGAGGAAGGGTTGCCACTGCTGCCATCCCATAGTGGGCTGTGCAGCCTGCGTCGGCAGACAGCCCGCCGCTCCGGAGAATGACCATCTTGATCGTCTTCCGGGTCGCCAGGACGATCAGCCACCGCAGGTCGCCGACTGCTCCTGCTGCAGGCCTGGATCGCCTCCCGGGATGGCATGCACTCCAAAGCTGGGATGGCAGGCACTCTATGGCAGGGCGATTGGCCGATTGGGAACACCTCTGACGGAACAGCTGGAGGCGAGAGCGGGCGGAGGCCTGCAGCCTCCGATCGTCGGCTGCTCTGCTCTGGGTCTGCTTTGTCATCCTCCAGGCTGGGTCCATTGGGCCATTCCATCTTGGGATCTTTCCTCTCTTGAGGATGTCAGCCTCCATCTTGGTTCGCACCTTGTCTTCTTGAATTTTATTTCATTTTATTTTAGTGGTTTTTATTATTATTTTATAATAATTTTATAATAATAATATAATAATGGGCGCTTGTGCCCGCTTTGTGCTGGTCTGTGACTGTAATAAAGTTTGATTGTTTACTATAATAATATAATAATAAATAATATAATATATTGTTATATTATATTATAATTTCAATATATTATATTGTCTATATATATATATATACACTATAATATAATAATTATGATATTAATACTAATAATATATGAATATTTCTTGATATATTAATATGTTAATATTAATGATGTGTAATATATAGTAAATAAATAAATAAAGTAGATTAGAATGGAGTTCAGCCTTTAGGTGTGGCCCTCCATAATATTTTTGGGGCTCTCACGTAGCCCCTTGGAAAAAATAATTGCCCACCCCTGGTCTAGTGAGATGAATTGGACTGATGTGCAACAGATACGGGACATCTGCTTGGAACCCACCAGCAGTGATTCGTTTGCAGGGTTCACGGGAGATGGGGAATAGAGTCATGAAAACAGGACTCATGGGGATTGTTGGGGAGAGTGAAGTCACCGCAGGAGACGCATTGCCTGGCGTGAGAGAGAAAGGGCGGCTCGGGCTGAGTTACTGGCAGCTGAAAGAGATGGGGAAGGAGCATTGACGCAATCAAGCCCCGAGGAGGACTGAATAAAGGGGGCTTGCAATTAACCATTGTTTGCAGTTGGCAAGGCATTGTTCTTGCCTTCCAGGCCGTTGCCTTCCTGTTCTGGACTGCTGCTGGACTGTTCGTGGATGTGGAGTTCTGGACATTGGTATTGTAGTTCATGGGTTTCCGAATCTAGGTATCCTGTCTTCGGCTGCTCCACCTTAAATCCCTTCTGTGCTAGATTCTGCTGCTCCTTGGTTTTGGATTCCAGATTGACCTGACTTCGCTGCTTCGTTTGCATTCCTCCTGGCTGAACTAAAGGACTGTTTCGACTCTTCTACTCTGTCTGGCTTGACTAAAGGACCGGTTGGCACTTCTACTTCGTTTGCTTTCTGTTTGGCTGTCTGTGACCCTTTGTGCTCACTCTCTCAGCCCAATTTCTGTTGCCAAGAAGTCAGAAATGGACATTTACTTTGTGTTGGATTTCCTTTTCATCCTGCTGTGCCTCTAGGCTCTTTTGAGTCGCAGTGAGGGAGTCGGGGACACTTGTTAATAAACTCTAACTGATAGCTTTACTGTGCCTGGCTTCTTAAGGTGGTCTGGATCACAACACCAATTGTACAATTTCATTCAATCCACCTGTCACGCCTTTCCTCCCTTTTTCCCAGTGGGATTTGCGGACGGCGTCCCCTGGCTCCCAGCCATGGCGGTTCGGTGAGGATCATTGGCGGCACGGACACCTTGCCAGGGACATGGCCCTGGATTGTCAGCATCCAGATGCCGTCTCACCGGGGCTACACCCACATCTGTGGAGGGTCCCTCATCAGCTCACGTTGGGTGATGACCGCGGCCCATTGCTTCTTGGACAAAAGGTGAGGATCCGGGGCTATCTATCATCTATCTATCTATCTATCTATCTATCTATCTATCTATCTATCTAACAGGACCCCCTGTTGGTGCAATGGGTTAAACCCTTGTGCTGGCAGGACTGAAGACCAACAGGTTGGAGGTTTGAATCCAGGGAGAAAGCACAGGCGAGCTCCTTCTGTTAGCTCCAGCTCCCCATTCAGGGACATGAGAGAAGCCTCCCACAAGGATGGACAAACATCAAAACATCACAGTGTCCCCTGGGCAACATAGATGGCCAATTCTCTCACAACAGAAGCAGTTTTTTCAAGTCGCTCCTGACACGGGAAAAAGAAAGCTATCGATTGATCTATCTTTGGCTGGAGTTACACTTTAAAAACTTACAGAACCTATCTTGTCCATAACTTGGGGACTGCCTGTATGTAACTATGAATGCATGCAGTCCTGATTTGCAGAAATGATTTATTTATTTATTTATTTCCTCGATCTTGTATACCACTCCTCCCAACAGGCTCGGGGCAATTTACATAAAATTAAAATTTGCGAAACGCAACAGTTACATAAAACAATAATCACAGATAGTACACGAGACATCACGATTGGAGGACAATAGATGGTTCTGCTGCTACATCAGCGGATGGGGCGTTACCGACATCTCCAGTGAGGAAGGACACCAAATGTACACATAGAGAAATAGTTGGATAGCTAGATAGTTGTTAGATGAAAAGATGAAAGCTAGCTATCTAGATACCTAATAGATACTAGAGATAGATAGATAGTGATAGACAGGATCCTTGCCAATGCTTCTTTGCTATTAATAGCTGCTCGTCTCCCCATTCTTTATGCTATTAGGAAGTCTAGCTATCACTGGAGTGTAACCTCTCCTTCTACTCTGCTCAATCAGTAAGGTTTGGGACCAAAACCCATCAAATTTGCACCTAGAATCCTATAAGAGTTGGAAGAGACCTCCAAGGACCATCCAGTCCAGTCCAACACCCTCCTGCCCTGCAAGAGGACGTCTTCCAAGCCCTCCTGACAGATGGCAGCCACACTCTCTCTCTCCTCACCCTGCCTTTGTCCTTCCATCCACAAGGTTCATGGAGCACTGGAAGCTGGTGATCGGGGCCACGCAGCTCTCCCGGCCCAGCCCCGACATCCAGGAGCGCACCATCAAGAACCTGGTGGAGCACCAGCACTACAAGAAGCAGAACCACCTCAACGACATCGCCCTCCTGGAGCTGAGCCAGCCCATCAACTGCACCGACTACGTCCAGCTGGCCTGCCTCCCAGACAGCAACTTGGAGGTCTCCAGCTTGACCCACTGCTACATCAGCGGATGGGGCGTTACCGACATCTCCAGTGAGGAAGGACACCAAATGCACACATAGAGAGATAGTTGGATAGATAGATGATAGATAGATAGATAGTATAGATAGATGTGTAGATAGATAGATAGTATAGATAGATAGAGATAGATAGATGTGTAGATAGATAGAATAGATAGATAGAGTAGATAGAATAGATAGAGTAGATAGAGTTGTGTAGGTAGGTAGGTAGGTAGATAGATAGAAATGTGTAGATAGATAGAGTAGATAGATAGACTAGATAGAGTAGATAGAGAGAGATGTGTAGATAGATAGATAGATAGTATAGATAGATGTGTAGATAGATAGATAGTATAGATAGGGATAGATAGATGTGCAGATAGATAGATAGATAGATAGATAGATAGATGTGTAGATAGATAGTATAGATAGATAGATAGAGATACATAGATGTGTAGATAGATAGAATAGATAGATAGAGTAGATAGATAGAATAGATAGAGTTGATAGAGTTGTGTAGGTAGGTAGGTAGGTAGAGATGTGTAGATAGATAGAGTAGATAGATAGACTAGATAGAGTAGATAGAGAGAGATGTGTAGGTAGATAGATAGATATTATAGATAGATGGATAGATAGAGATGTGTAGATAGATAGATAGATAGATAGATAGATAGATAGATAGATAGACAGATTTGTGTGTAGATAGATTGATTTGTGTTTAGATAAAAACAGAAAGACAGACAGACAGATATGTGTGTAGATAGAAAAGATAGATAGATATTAATTTGTGTAGTTATGGTAGGTAAATTATAGACATGTGTGTACAGATAGAAAATTGTAGATGATATGTGGGTTTTTTTAGATAGATAAATAGATAGACGTCGATAGGTGATAAATATATGCGTAAGTAGATACAGATTTGTGAGTAGATAGATGATTGATATATATATGTGTGTGAATGGATGGATGGAGAGATAGACAGATTAGAGATAGATATGAGTGTAGATAGAAAAATAGATAATCCCTCTGTGTAGATGGAGAGATTATAAGTAAATGATAGACATGTGTGTATCGATAGATGGATAAGTGCCTTTTTAGATAGATAGATAGATGTAGATCCGTGATAGATAGATGTGTATGTAGATATAGATATGTAGGTTGATAGATAGATGATTGATTAGATATGTGTACTGATGGATGGATAGAGAGACAGACAGATTATAGGTTTCTTGTTAGATAGATAGATGTAGATCGGTGAAGATAAGTGATAGATGTGTGTGTGGATATAGATATATATGTATCTGTGTAGATAGATAGATGATAGATGATTTCTGATAATGTGTCTTATTACACAGCTACCGTAGATAGATGATAGATAGATAGAGATATGTTCAGATAGGTAATAGATCGATAGATATGTGTGTAGATACAGATAGATTTGCGTGTGTAGATAGGTGATAGATAGAGGAGTGGTACCTCCTTCCTTCCGTCCCTCTTTCCTTCTTTCCCTCCCTCATTCTCTCTTACCTTTCTCCCCTTTTCCTCTTTCATGCCTTCCCTTTTCCCTCCCTCCTTTCTTCTCTCCTTCCTTCCTGTCTGTTCGCCTTCCTTCCTTCTGTACCTCTTTGATGCCTTTCATTTTTCTTTCCTTTCTACTGTGTGTCCTTCCTTCCTTCCTTCCTTCCTTCCTTCCTTCCTTCCTTCCTTCCTTCCTTCCTTCCTTCCTTCTTCCTTCTGTCGTTCCTTAGGGGGGTGGGGTAAAGGAGGAGGCCTGGAGCCGTAGGGAGGGCCGTTGACTTCTGCGAAGCCGGGGCCTGGGTTGGTGTCGCGGCTCGGGCTCCGGAGGCCTCCGCGGCAGCAATTGAGGCCCCAGCTTTGTCGAAGATGACGGGCCTCTCTCCTCCTTTGGCGGCGGTGCTGGCTGCTGAAGACCTAAAAGGAGGAGAGAGGTCCGTTGTTCTCGCCAAAGCCGGGGGCTCGATTGCTGCCGCGGAGACCTCCGGAGACCGGGCCATGAGACCAACCCAGGCCCCGGCTTCGCAGAAGACAGTGGGCCTCCCTCCTCCTTTTAGGTCTTCAGCAGCCAGCGCCGCTGCCAGCTATTCCCCCACTGGCCACAGGAGACAGGGAGGCCAGGCCGAGGCAGCTGCGGGCCTTGGGTAAGATAGCGGGCCTTCTTCCAGTTTTCTTTATGCTGGCGAGGTGGGGGAGGAGGGAGAAAAGGTTTGCATGCACGGGAATGAGTACCGTGCATGCGCTGTGCTAATGTAGCATGGGAGTTGTAGTCCCATTCGATTTTTGTATTTTTGACCGTTTTGGGGTTTTTTGTGTGTGTTTTTCCAGTTGGTAAACATACCTCTTTCTGTGGGGGGTTTTGTGGCCTGATTTGGTCTTTGTGGGTTCAGCGGTTTTGCTGTCTATAAGCCCCTCACCACGACAGCTCTCTTTTTATATATATAGATGATTGATAGACAGACACATATATGTATGTGTAGATCAGGGGTGCTCATTAGGTAGCTCGGGAGCTACTAGTAGATCTTTGGCCCTCTTCCAGGTGATCTTTGGGCCTCACCAGCCGGATGGGGCACTCCTGCCATGCGCGCGCACACCCTACGTGCATGCGCGCTCCTGATGGTCGCTTCCGCTCTTGCGGTGCTTCTTTTGCCTGCGGGGCATTGCAGGAAGAAGGAAGCACGAGGCGGGGCCTCTGGAGGAAGCGCCCTGCCCCTCTCTCGTCCAGAAGCAGCTGTGCAGCCTCCATTGCCGGCGAGACAGGCAGGGCAGAGCGCTCCCTTTGGATGCCCCACCTCGTGCTTTCTCCTTCCAGCAATGCCCCGCAGGCGGAAGAAGCGCTGCACGGGCGGAAAACAGCAGCAGGAGCACGCACGGGGGCAAGAGCACGCAGCAGCGGGAGCAGGTAGATCTTTTGGACTTGGTTGCTTTAAGAGTAGCTCACATGCTGAAAAAGTGTGAGCACCCCCGGTGTAGATATATACGTCTCTGTGTGTAGATGAGATAGGTGTATAGATAGATAGATGTGTAGATATAGATCGTTATTCGATACATGCATGCGCATATAGTTAGATGATAGATCTATAGATGTCAGGGATCTGCTCCAAGGCTTTGAGAGAAGCCTCGGCTTAGAGCCCAGACATTCCTAAACATCAGAGAAGCCCTCTTTTTCTCCTGGAACAAACGGTCCAAGTTCAGGTGCGAAAAAAGCGCGGGGTTGTGTCTGCCGGTTTGAAATGTGTAGGAGGGTATAAAAGGGTTGTGCTTCACTGTGCATCCATCTTCAGCTTTCTACGTGTACAGATTCCTCATAGTAAAGTTCTTGAGTGATTTCCAAGACGTGTCCTTGTGAGTCATTTCAGACTGCTTTGGGTGAGCTGACATATAGATATGTTTGAAAATAGACAGATGATAGATACTAGACTATGTCATCAACCCTGCACTGATTATATTAATATTGAATGCACTCATTAAAAGCAAATAAAGACAACCTTGATGTAACACAGTTTTATTGCATTATAAATAGCTTTATGAATATACAATTTCATTAAATGACAGTTAAAATTGAATTTATTTTAAATTTTATTTACAAGTATTTCAAATACTGGTGGTGCAGCGGGTTAAACCGCGGAGCTGCTAAACTTGCTGACTGAAAGGTCAGTGGTTCAAATCCAAGGAGTGGGGTGAGCTCTCGCAGTTAGGCCCAGCTTCTGCGAATCTAGCAGTTCAGAAACATGCAAATGTGAATAGATCAATAGGTACTGCTCTGGTGGGACGGTAAAGGCACGCCATGCAGTCATTCTGGCCACATGACCTTGGAGGTGTCTATGGACAATGCCGGCTCTATGGCTTTGAAATGGTGCCTCACTAAACTACAACTCCCAGGATTCCACAGCATAGAGCCATGGCAAGTCAAGTGGTGTCAAACTCTATTCACTTGACAGGGCAGATGTACCCTATAGTTGATTACAGGTGGTTTCCAGTGAGTCCAGGGCCAGTCCTAAGCCACATCCTTCTGCTTTCAGGGCAAAAAGTGTCCGACATCTTGCAGGAGGCCAAGGTCAACCTCATCCCACTGGAATTGTGCAACAGCACTTACTGGTACAACAGCAAGATCCACTTCAACAACCTTTGTGCTGGGTATCAGCGAGGAGGCATCGATACCTGTCAGGTACAGATGGAAGTCCCACCTCAGCAGGGTTTCCAGGGGGAAGGAAGGCAACGATTAGGACCAAGGCCGGTCTTGTGGAAGGAGGATCCACCACGGAAAAGGAGCGGGTGGGATAGATTGCCCTGGAGGGTGATGGACTCTCAATTTCAATAGAGTTACAAGCTTAGTAGATGCAGGGAACGCAGGGAATGTAGCATATCTTGGTTTTCAGCAAGGCCTTTGACAGAGTCCCCCATGATTTTCTTGCAAGCAAAGTAGTTGTTGCACTCCAGGACTGGGAAAGCCCTCTGACTTAAACACACCACACAATGAAGGAAAAATCCTTTTTATTGTGTGTGTGTGTATCGGAACACACAATTAAAGCCGTTCCGATAGGCTCTGTTTAAAAATCTCCAAGGATGGACTCGAAGGCAGCAGCCGATTCTATGGTCCGACAGTTTTTATGAATGATGGAAGAATGTATGGACGGCTAGATCTTAAGATTTGGAAGGTACTAGGCCTGGTTATCTCCTATTTAAATTTATTTGAAATTCGGGTTTTTTTCTTATTTAAAATTATTTCCTTACTTTACCGACCCTCAGGCCATAACCGGAAGTATAATTTCTTTACCAAACCTGGGATGGCAATTTTCTTTAATTTTTGTAATAGATCGTATTTTCCCCTTCTCCTCTCGACAGCTCACAGATTCTTCTAACAGGAATATTTATCTCCTCCAAAATTGCTTTTCAGGGTCACTTACAGACATCAGAGTCCTGTTCCTGCCTTCTGCCAGCTTCCAGGAAAAAGGAAAAGTGTACAAAAGCTTTGCTGAAAACCGCAGACCTGAGCAATGGATTGCCAGAGAGAATGGATCGGATCCATTGCTCTGGCAATCCATTGTTCGGGTCTGCGGTTTTGGGCAAAGCTTTCGCGCGCTTTTCCTCTTTCCTGGGAGAAGGCAGAAGGCAGGGACAAGACTCTGATGTCTGTAAGTGATCTTGAAAAGCAATTTTGGAGGAGATAAATATTCCTGTTAGAAGAAGCTCATACTTTATCTGTGCATTTCATTTGCATCAATTGATTTTTTTGTTGATATAGCTTGCTTCTATGATGTTATTAGTGATGTTTAGGACTGATCCAGGCTTGCCCTCCATTCTTCCCTCCCAGCTGAGGTCACGAATAATAACGAATATTTGTTATTAATAACGTTTTAATCACAAACGTTTTGGATTTTTTTTGGTAAGTATTTCAATTACTAATTTTAAACCCCCCCCCCCCATTAGTAGTTTAGAACCAAATTTTTTATGGATCAACCAACCCTAGAAGGTATCTCTAGGTTTTCCAGTCCCATCCCCTTCTGTCAGGCAGGAAATCACAATCCAATATCTCTCCAGAAGGTCACCCAGACTTTGTTAAATGTCTCCAACGGCAGCATATTCCACAGTTGAACAGCTCTGAAATGCCCAGAAGTTCTTCTTATGTTTAGGTGGATTCTCTTGTAGTTTGAATCTCTTGCTCCACTGTGTCCAATTCTCTGGGGTAGCAGAAACCAATCTTGTTCCATCTCCAATATGACTGCCTTTCAGATATTTCAACATGGCCATCATCTCCTGTCTCAACCTTCTCTTCTATGTGATTTTAGCTATGTGATTTTAATCTGTTTTTACACTGTTATGGGCACTGAATAGTCCCGCTTTGCAAACCGCCATGAGTCGCCCTAAGCCACTCCTCTTTGGAATTCATGCTATCCAGGCCTTGGGCCAATTTGGTTCAGCTTGATGTGTCCTTCCAATCCTAGAACTCTGGATCAGGCCCGGATTAAGACCTTTTTGCGCCCTAGGTCACACTTTGGAATTACGCCCCCTTTCGCGCGCGGCCACTCGGGCCCCGCCCCTGGAGGGAGTGACGTCACTCGGGCTGCACTCCTCCCTCCCTCCCTCCCTCCTTCTGAGATCACGGTGAGTTGTCCCAGCGGCAGCTGCTCGTCGCCCTTCCACGCGGCGGCCCATTCACGCAGCGTAGCTGCCGCTGCCTTTGGGACAACTCGCTGTGGTCTCAGAAGGAGGGAGGGAGGAGGAGTGCAGCCCGAGTGACTTCGCTCCCTCTGGGGGCGGGGCCCAACTGATGTCGCTCGGGCCCCGCCCCTGGAGGGAATGATGTTGCTCGGGCTGCACTCCCTCCCTCCTTCTGAGCTAGGTGAATGGGACGCCGCGTGGAAGGGTGCCACGCAGTTGCCGCTGGGACAACTCGGCGTGAGTCATCGCCAATTTTTTTTGGCCTTGATCTGGCGCCCCCCTTGGCTTACGCCCATAGGCCACAGCCTTGCTGCCCTCAATGATAATCCGGGCCTGCTCTGGATTCTATGTCTTCTACATTCTGACCTTGGGAATCTCATTAGGTTGGGTATTAGCCATCCTTCCCAATTTGGTCCCATTTGCCAATATGATAGGCGTACCTTCTAGTCTTTCATCCAAGTCATTAATGAAGATCTTGAATAGCATTGGCCACAGGAAAGACCCCTCTTTATGCCCCTCCAAATAGAGGAGTCATTGGTCGAAGGATCCTTTGGCTCGGCCACTCAACCCATACCTGATCTACCTCACAGTAGCACTGCACAGCCGACATTCTACTATTAGCGTCATTGTGAGAAAGTCATGGGGGGCCTTGTCAAAGGCCTCCCTGAAATGAAGATATACTACATCCACAGGATCCATGGAGATATACTACATCCCTACCTTCGTGACCAGATCTCCCTCCATGAACCACCTCGAACCCTCCGCTCCTCGGGGGAAGCCCCCCTGTTGCCCCTGCTAGTCTCACAGACTCGTCTGGTGGGCACAAGGGAGAGGGCCTTCTCTTCTGTGGCCCCCTGACACTAGAATTCCTTACCCGGAGAGATTAGGAAAGCCCCCACTTTGGAGACCTTTAAAAAACACCTGAAAACCTGGCTTTTCCGCTGTGCCTTTGGAGAGTAGTTATTTAATTTCTATCATTGCTCTCCTCAATGCCCCTGTTCTTGGAGTCCGTCCACCCCCCACCCCCCGGTAAAGGAGGCTATTCCGCTTATCTCACCCTGAGTTTTTAACACTTTATATGTGTGCCTGCGGCCTGCCCTGTCTTTGTGATTTTAGATATTTAGTTGTATATTTAATTATTTATTTATTTATTATTTCAACTTATATGCCGCCACTCCCTGAAGCCTTGGAGCGGTTTACAATATAAAATATAGCAATTAACAATGAACTCGGTTAATAAATAAATAAATAAATAAATAAAAATATACAACTAAATATCTAAATCACATTAGCAGAAATGAGTTTTACATGCGCTAACAAATCTCGTAGGGATCGAGTTTCTGCAGGCAGAGCATTCCATAAAGATGGCGCCACAACCGTGAAGTCTCTACGCCTAGGCGCCGTTAGGCGAAAGATCTTAAAACTGGGAACTTCCAACAAGTCTTGATCTTGATATGTATGTATCTTTTACTGTGTTTATTGCTGAGGTTTTTGATTTTATTTTATTGTAATTTATTATTTGGGCTTGACCTCATGTGAGCCGCCCTGAGTCCCCATTGGGGAGATGGGGCCGGGGTACAAATAAAGATTATTATTATTATCCCCTCCATCTACTCAGCTTGTAAGTCTATCAAAAAGAGGTAAGGTTTGTCTGGTGTGACCTCCCTTTGAGAAACCTGTGTGGACTTTCTCTTGTTGCAGGGTGACAGCGGTGGCCCCCTGGTGTGCCGGGCTGCGAGGTCGGAGCGCTTCTGGGTGGTTGGCGTCACCAGCTGGGGGGCTGGCTGTGGGAAGGCCCAGCGCCCGGGCGTCTACACCTCCACACAGCACTTCCTCGATTGGATAAAAGCAGGCACCAAGGAGAACCTGATCCGGCCAGGCAGCCAGGCAGTTGTTAAGCCCAAGCCCAGCATGCCGAGACCTGTGGGGCAACCATGGTACCAGACAGCATACCGTCCAACCAGCACCGCCGCGACGGGGAACTGGATGAACCCATGGCCCCAGCCAACCCCGACCCCAAGCAGCCCCCCGCTGACATGGCGGGAGCCCACCGTGCCCAAAGATGAGCAGGAGATCCAGAACTGGCTCCATGCCCAAGCCACCCCAAGGCCTCCTCCTCCCCCCCTGCCCCAGCCCACCTTGGCCAAAGACGAGCAGGAAATCCAGAACTGGCTCCAAGCCCAAGCCACCCCCAGGCCGCCTGTGCTGACCAACCCTCTTCCCTGGCCACCTGCCACTCAGGCCCAGTGGGGTACCCCCAGTGGCTGGAACCAGCAGTGGGCCGCACCTCCTCCCCCTCCCCCTCTTCTAACCCATCCACCACCACGGCCAGCCTACCAGACGTGGGCCCAGCTGGGCCTGACCCGGCCCACCCGGAGGACCACCCAGCACCCTGCCTACTACGGCGGGCAGCAGGGCTACCAAAATTGGTACCGGCCTCCCCCAGCCACCCTGCCCCCCACAACCCAGCAGTGGGCATGGGCCCAGCCCACATGGTCCCAACAGCCCACATGGTCCCAATACTGGCGTCCCAAAAGGACCAGGTACCCCTATTAGCTCCATGCGGCTCCCTGCTCCCCGAATGAACCCTTGTCCCTCTCCATTGGGATGCCGTTTCTTAGGTGCCCTCTCTCCTGACCTCAACGGGACCCACTGGGCACTACCCACCTGACCCTCATCCTAATCCCAACCCTAACCTGGGGCCCAAGACCTTCCCTGCCATATTTCATGCAGACCTTCAATGCAAGAAGCACCCTCCTGGATTAGATGTATATTTTTACTTGACAATTAGGGTATAAATATGGGGGGAAAGCCAGAGGAAGGGACCAAAGGAAGCCAGGCATGGAGTTGGCCAGATGTTCTTGAGGCGGCCATTGGTCATGCTTGGTCTCTACCCACCAATAATGGGGATCCAGAGAAATAAGCAAAGCACACCTATGGCATTTGGGAGCTCTTCTGATGCAAGAAGGCCACAACCGCTGCAGGAAGGAAGCCTTGCATGCTTTGTCCCCCCTCCGATGTTTCAATCTGCTTGTGATGTTCACCAGCAATAAAATTGGTGTCCTCACCCACTTCGGTGTTGTGTAGATTTGTTCCCTACTAGTCAACTTTGGCTCAATGGCAATGGTTTGTGTAAGGTTCTGTCAATTAGAGCGAAGAGTGCTCTAATCTTAGACCCTTTCAACACTGGTAATCCCGGCCAGGTGCGACCTTGGAGGCATAAGCAATGCAGGGAGTGAACCTTGAGCCACACCACATCAACATGAGAAGCACTGCCTTGTAATATGCTGACTCAGGGAGGATATGACTGAATATCCATTGGACAATTGGACTCATGACACTAACTCTGTGACCCCTGAGGTCATGCCCCAATGGACTACTGGGATTGCTGAATCATTTGGATCTGATGCAACCTCTGCTAAGCATTGCATGCTAGGGGGTTGGGTCTTTGGGATGATGGACAGATGGTGGAGGCGGGGACTGTATATAAACTGTGTTTGGTTCTGGGAAAGGCAGATCTGGCTTCACAGGTTTTGATACCTGGAAATAAATCTTGTAGGACCGAGTCGCCGTGTGCTGTCGTCTTTGCAGGGATATTCCCAGCGTTCATTACAGAAAAGCCAGATCTCAGAAAGCCTGTCGTGGAGGAATTCATTGAGGGCTTATCCAGTAAGATGCCATCCGTAGTGCCATCCTTTACCGAAGTGGAATGGGTGAGTCCCGAGGAGTTCTGGGACAGCGACGCGGATGAAGACGGTCCTGTGGAGGTAGGAGTGGTTTTCCCCGTGTGGAGATGGAAGACGGGTGAGATTACTGCCTACGAACTCTGCGGACTGTATGGGAAGGAGAGGAAGAAGTCCCAGCCTTCCTGGAAGGAGAGTGATGTGGGGAATGCCCAAGATGATGCGCCCAGAGAAGCGGGTGGAAGTGCCTCCGCTCAGGTGGGCTATCGAGGGGCTGAGAAGGGACCCAGAGAAGCGGTTGGAAGTGCCTCAGTTCCAGTGGGATCCCGAGGGGCCCAAGAGGGGCCGGCCAGGGTGACTGAGCCAAAGGATGGGCCAGTTTGGAAGGACCTGGTGGAGTGCGGCAGAGGGACCGCAAAGCCTGAATCGAAGGATGGGATGAAGGCTGAAGAGACTGGGCAGGAGAGAGCTCAGTTTTCTGTGTGGACCAGAGATGAGGTGGTCCAGGAATTGCAGTGGTGCTGTTTGAGGCTACAAGTATTGCAGAAAGCTCTTCATTGTGGGCGGCATGATGTGAGTGTGCTGCAGAAGGAGATGGATGTTCTGCAAGAGAGAGTCGGTAGGCTCCAAGGAGTGATGTGTCTCCAGGGATGGATGTGTCTCCCAGACGAAGGGGATGGACGTTTTGATGGTGCTCCGGAGAGGAAAGAAGTCCAGCCGGAGGCATGGAATGTGTGTGGGCCTAAACCAGTTGCAGAAGCTGTTTTACCAGAGAAATTTGTGTGGACGGCTGAAGATACTGAAAAGTGCCCAGCTGAGATGGAAGCCAGGCCTCCGGAGAAAGAAGCGACAGAGGAATGTTTTCCCTTTGATGTCCCGGCCTGCAGTAAAGGAGAAAGCGAAACTGTTTTAACTACAGAGGCCTTGGGAAGTTTGTTGGCGTGGGGAGTGATTTTGCTGTCCCTTGAAAGAGTGGAAGTTGCTGCAGAGAAGAAGCTCCTGGCAATGACTGTCTTGCAGAAGTTGAGGGGAAGCTGCCAGTGGTGTTGGAAAATCAACTGACTGGTAGTTTGGAAGTCCCTGTCGCTGATGGTGAAGACGGGTCGGAGCTGGAGGAAGATGCCTTGCCGGGGAGGATACCTCCCGTCCTGGAGGGTGAGGCTTCCAAGGAGATTGAAATTTTAGAGAAGGCTTCTCAGCCGGAGAAGCCTGGGAAGAGCCCAGAAGACCCCCTCCTCCAAAGCGTCTCAATTGCGCTTGCCTGGTCTGCCACTTTATGGTGCCTATGTTTTGAAGATGTGAGTGGGAATTCCCATCAAGTTTGTGAACTCCCTGAAGAGAATGGAGAGAGCCGTCTGAAATGGGTTGTGCTGATGGAGAAAGCTGCGGGAAGGGCCTTGCTGTTGGAGGATTTCCCTCTTGAAATGGAGGAAGTATCGGCCATGAGGCAGCTGAGCGGAGGTTTCCAGTGCGAGCAGTCGGCGAGATCCATGGTGGCTGGTGCGACTGGGTGGCGACCGTTGGCTGTTCCCCTGAAGGAAGGTGTTAGGAGTGCCCTGTTGCTGGAGCATTGGCTTGCCGAGCTGGTGCTGGCTAATTTGGCCAGGGGTTTTGTTCTCTCGGGGGGAGGGAATTTATTTGGGCCTGAGCAAGATCTATCAAAGAAGGTAGCTGAGTTGTGGCTGCGAACCTTTGCTGGGTCGAAAGAAGAACTTTGGAACAAGGCGAGCCTTGGGAATGAACTATGGGCCAGTTGTCCAGTAACCCGCATATTAATTTTGACTTTGGGAAAAATTAGTAACATGATTGTATTATGCTTCTTATGGAGTAAAATGCTTTGTATGGAAAATGTTCCCGGAGATTTAGAATTGGGATGGTTTTAGCTTGGGAGGTTGGAGTCACTTAAATGTATTGCTCTAAGCATTGTGATCAGATGATTTTATGGTAAAATTGACCCTGGAAGTATAGATGCGGTGATATGATGTTTAAAGTATTATTCATGTTGATGGGGGTAGTATTGCATAAGGTTAAGGTAGATGCTATGCTTACATGTGTTTTGTAGAATGTAACATGATTGGGGAATGTTTAGACTTGCATCCATTGTTAGAAATGTTAGATGGGGATGAGATTTAGAATGTGTATTCTGCTGTTGTATTAGGGATTTTGGTCCCAGTGTTTAGAGGAATAGGTACAGCCTTGTTGGGATCTGCAATGAGGTTAATTGCGGCAGGAAGGTTGTTTGGTGGAGGATAGGTTTTGGAGTTGATTTGTTAATGGTATTGCCTCCTGTTGAATTGGCCAGGAGGAGGGTGATTCTGAGTTATGGTAGTTATGGTGTGAATGTGTTGTTTATGCGCAGATGGACATGCCTGCGTTCAAGGGTTGGAGTTCTCCTTTGGGAGGATAGACTTTAGAATCAGAGTGGAAGTTTGTGTTGCCTTCCTTGAGAGGAGGGGTTAGCTGGACCCAGATGGTTGTTCCTGGGTAAGGATTATATTGGTTTATGGATGTGTGCGAGAGTTAGGATAAGCTAGAGTGGGAATTGTAGTTTTCCTAGGTGCTTTTCCCCATGTGAGGGGTGTTATAGTCGTTCAGAAGGATAAAGTACTAGGATTGTGGGTTGGACGTGTGGATTTCACGTAGGTGTTTCTTTCCATGGAGGTGTGTGGTGGTTAGATAACTTGGATGGCTGTGTTTGGTCGCGTGGGAGATTGGTGTGTGCCCTTTGCTAAGGTGGCAAGGGTATTAGATTTCTGTTAATAGAGTACTTGACACAGTTGAGTAATCCTGTGTAGCTGGTTGAATAGTTAAAGTTTGCTGGTAGTAGTGTTTTGTCCCTGTGTCAGGGTTTTTGGGGGTTAGTGATTTATGGTTTTCTTGGGCCTGGTGGCTGGGTGCCAAGAGGAGTTAAGTTACAGGATAGTTGGTAGCATGTGTTATTGCCTGCTAATTATGGATTATTGACCTCCTGCTAATGCAGTGGAAGGAGTTGTAGTTTTCCCAAGTGCCTTCTGCCAGGGCAGTAAGGATAGTGGGTTTCTGTTGTGTATTGGGGAGCACAGTTGAGTTGGTCCTGTGTCGCATGTGAGTGTGTGGTTTGTTAGAGGTTTTTGGTTTTGTGAAAGGATGGTTTAGGTTGGTTGGTTGCCAGTGTTTACCAGTAAAAGTCGTTTTGGGTTCCCCATGGAATGACTTGGTTAGAGATATAGTTTTGTCCTTGGTGCCTCCTGCTTTTGGCAGTGGAAGGTTTGTGGGAGTTATGAGGCTTAGAATCCTGGTTGTGTATTACAGATGTGGTTGTGTAGTTTTGTCTCTGGTGCCTCCTGCTTTTGGCAGTGGAAGGTTTGTGGGAGTTATGAGGCTTAGAATCCTGGTGGTGTATTACAGATGTGGTCGTGTAGTTTTGTCTCTGGTGCCTCCTGCTTTTGGCAGTGGAAGGTTTGTGGGAGTTATGAGGCTTGGAGTCCTGGTCGTGTGGTAACAGATGCGCAGTTGATTTGTTCCTGTGCAGTGGACTGTTGGGATTTGTAGTGATGAATAGTTGCATGGGAAGTGTGATTCTGTAGGTTAGTCCCTTTTACTATGGCAGTGAAGGGATGGGGGTTGTTTAGAATTTTGGAAGTAGAGAGATAGGGTTTAGCCTTGAACAAGCTGAGCATTTGTAAGAGAGATGTCTGGTTATCTGAGTGTGGGGGAGTTCCGGGTTAGTATGAGGAATGTATAGCAAGCTTTTGTCCCAGTGTGTGTTTAACTGGAGAAAGGCTGAGGTTGGCTCATTTTGCCTTATATTTCATAGAGTGGGGTTGTGACTTTTGTTTGGTGTTAGAGTAGGATTTGGATAGTAGAGTTAAATGGTATTTTCAGATCCTTTTCCTCCCCGGGGGGGAGGGAAGAGGGTATTTTGTAAGGTTCTGTCAATTAGAGCGAAGAGTGCTCTAATCTTAGACCCTTTCAACACTGGTAATCCCGGCCAGGTGCGACCTTGGAGGCATAAGCAATGCAGGGAGTGAACCTTGAGCCACACCACATCAACATGAGAAGCACTGCCTTGTAATATGCTGACTCAGGGAGGATATGACTGAATATCCATTGGACAATTGGACTCATGACACTAACTCTGTGACCCCTGAGGTCATGCCCCAATGGACTACTGGGATTGCTGAATCATTTGGATCTGATGCAACCTCTGCTAAGCATTGCATGCTAGGGGGGTTGGGTCTTTGGGATGATGGACAGATGGTGGAGGCGGGGACTGTATATAAACTGTGTTTGGTTCTGGGAAAGGCAGATCTGGCTTCACAGGTTTTGATACCTGGAAATAAATCTTGTAGGACCGAGTCGCCGTGTGCTGTCGTCTTTGCAGGGATATTCCCAGCGTTCATTACAGTTTGTTTTGTCATGTGGGGGGGTCGCCTCTATTGCCTTCCTTGGAGACTGAGAGAGTGGGATTTGCTCAAAGTCAACCAGTTGGTTTGCATGATCAAGTGGGAAATCCAACCCAAGTTTCCCAACATCCAAGCCCAACACCATACTTTAAACCATGCTTTCTCTCAAAGGATTTGCTTGACAGAGGATGAGTCTACAAGGGCAAAAGTAATACAGTTTGGCACCCCTTTAACTGCTATGGCTTAATGCTATGGAATCCGAGGAATGAGAGTTTGTGAGGCACCTGTACTCTTCGGAAGAGGAAACAAAAGACCTAGTAAGCTCCAGCTCCCATGATAGCATTGAGCCATGGCAGTGAAAGGGCTGTCTAATTGCATTAATGAAAAATATAACAACAGCAACAACAATAATGTTTATTCATATCTCACTTTTTCTCTCCATAATTGGTTTTCACCAAAGTGAGAAAGAATAGCCATGGCTCACTTGGGGTGACCCATACTGTACCTTGGAGACATCCCAGTTGGACTATTGTAATGTGCTGCTCGCCACGGGGCTGCTTTGCTGTTTTCACATTTATGGTTCCTGCCAAACAGCCCTTGTATGTGAACAAGAAATTTGTGTCTCCTCTTGTTCCTACCATGGGCGGTCTGAGGTAATTATAAATGGTAAGCAAACATTATTTTGGTGCCCCCCCTCCGCGCATGCCCAGAAGCTCCTGTGTGCAGGCGCAGAAACCTGTAAACACAGCACTCCCTATTTGGCACGCCCCCCCTCCGCGCATGCCCAGAAGTTCCTGTGCGCAGGCGCAGAAGCCTGTAAACACAGCACACCCTATTCGGCATGCAGGGAGGTTTGCTACCCCCCCTTCCGTGCATGCCCAGAAGGTCCTGTGTGCAGGCGCAGAAGCCTGTAAACACAGCACACCCTATTCGGCACGCGCCCCCCCCCTCCGCGCATGCCCAGAAGCTCCTGTGCGCGGGCGCAAAAACCTGTAAACAAAGCACACCCTATTCAACATGCAGGGAGGTTTGCTACGGCGCGGCGTCAAAGCGCACAAGGTCCAAAAGCGGATCGTCGGCCGGAAGCTGTCTGGCGGGCGGGGGAATGTGCGCTTTACCCAGATGGCGCCTGACGCAGCGGCGTCCTTTGCCTACCGGTAGGACCGCCCCTGGTTCCTACAAAAGAATCATGACACTGAGCCAAGGAGCTGCGGCCAGATTGCTCACGGATGCTGGTTTTTGCAACAACTCCACTGACTGCCAGTCTGTTTCTGCGCACAATTCAAAGAACTGGCCATGACCTAGAAAGCCCTTTGTAGTTCAGGCCCAAGCTATTTGAAGGCCTGCCTCTTCCTATATGAGCTTTCCCAAACTTTAAGATTTGCAAAGGAAGCTGTTCCACCACCTTCACAGGAGGACACTCAGGAGACGGGGCCTTCTCTGAGGAAAACAGCACACAAATCAGGGTTTTGCACAAACTCTCCCACAATGTGTTTTCTCTCTCTCTCTCTCTCTCTCTCTCTCTCTCTCTCTCTCTCTCTCTCTCTCTCTCTCCATGGAACAATTCATCTCTAACCATTTGGGATATTCAAGGATACTGTACAGGAACTTCAACACTCTAGAGTAGGGTTGCCACTTTTTGCTATGAGGAATAATGGACATTTACCTAAAAATACGAGATTCTTCACAAAAATAAGGGACACTTTGTAAATAAAGAAATAAATATTCATTCACTTCAACTCCCACCATTCCTAACAGCCTCAGGTGCCTTCCTTTTCACCCTCGGCCACTTAAGCTCTAGAGAAAAGGGATGAGGGGGGAAAGGAAAGGACCTGGAGCTGTTAGGAATGGTGGGAGTTGGAGTCCATAACACCTGGAAAGGCCCGAGTTGGCCCATGTGTGGCCTAGAGCGCGAGGCCGTGGCTTCAAGGCTCACCAGTCGTAGAGGTGCAGCAGGGAACGTGGCTTCGGGAGGAGGGTGAAGCAGAGCTCGGCATGGGCAGCCAACGAGGCCCAGAGCAGGGCCCGGGTCTGGGCTCCGAGGGGGGCTAGCGGGAAAGGCAGCACACGGGCGGCCAAGTGCTTCCAGAGGGCTCCTGGGGTGATGCCGTCCTGCCCCTCCAGCCCCACCTCCTCCAGCGCAGACGTGTTTGGAAGGAGGGATGCCAGCAGGGATTCCACTCCGCCAATAAGTAGAGTGTGCAGCACACCAGAAGTGACGTCCCTGTCCTGCGCGCGCTCTCTCTCTCAGCTCTACTCATGTCGCTACAGCAACGGCCCAACAGGCGGGCATGAAGAACAAGGAGGAGGCCTCTTGAGCCTTCACCTCAAACTCAAAAAGAGCCTTGCCTCCTGCTGCCAGCCACCTGTCTTGTCAATACGGGACAGAAGCTTTAAAAACGGGACACGGAATTCTGGGCCGAAGTGAGTGCTTTCCCTTCTGGTGTGGAAGAGGGAGAGAGCCATTCAGGAAGGGAGCCACCTGGGGGTTCCGTGTGGGAAGTTTGGCCCAGTTCTATCATTGGTGGGGTTCAGAATGCTCTTTGATTGTAGGGAAACTATAAATCCCAGCAACTACAACTCCCGAATGGCAAGGTCCATTTCCCCTGAACTCCATCTGCGTTCATATTTGGGCATATTGAGTATTCATTTCAAGTGTGGTCCAGATCCATCATTATTTCAGTCCACAGTGCTCTCTGGGTGTAGGTGAACTACAACTTCCGAACTCAAGGTCAATTCCCAAGCAAACCCTTTCAGTACTTTATGTTGGTAATGAGAGTTCAATATGGCAAGTTTGGTTCAATTCCATTGTTGCAAGAGTTCAGGATGCTCTTTGTGTGTTAACTATAAATCCCAGAAACTGTAGCTCCCAAATGTCAAGGTCTATTTTCCCCAAACTCCATCTGTGTTCACATTTGGGCATATTGAGTATTCATGCCAAGAGGGGCCGGGGGCGGGGCGGAGCTGAGGACGGGGGCAGAGCAAAGGGGGGGGGGCAGCCGTGGATGGCGCTTACGCCGCCGCGCACATGCGCCCTTATGGGTAATCCGGTCCTGAGTTCCAGATTTAAAAACTCACCAGTAAAGCGAAGACAAAGGGCGAAGGCACAAGATGTGATGCTTGCGAGCTCCTGCTCTAAAATTACAAAACAGCATGTGTTCTGCACAATAGTTTTTCTACAACAAGGCCTATTGTTCCCGTTTCAACCATCCCTCTTCTGTTTCAGTTTGACGTGGCTGCAAATCCCCTCCCAGCCAGGCAGGGGAAGCTCTGTGCGTGATGAGTAGTCTCTAGGAGGTGCCGGCAGGGGTCCAGGGTGGGGATGATGGGACTGTGAAACCCAGGCCCTGGAGAACAATGGAAGCTGGTCTCTGTAGTCTTGGCTTGGCTGGGTAAGCAAAGATGCCTGTTGATTGTTATGTTATTTGGCCTGAGGCTGAGAAAGCATTCCGGACTTTGGTTCGAATCAGGTAGTTTCGTCCCTTATATTTAGTACCGTATTTTCCGGCGTATAAGGCGACTGGGCGTATAAGACGACCCTCAACTTTTCCAGTTAAAATATAGAGTTTGGGATATACTCTCTGTATAAGATGACCCCTCTTCCAACGCACACCAAATAAAAATTTGAAAAGCATCAGATTTGATTTCAATATGGTAATTTTCCTTTTACCGTACCTCCTTCTCTGCCTCTCAGATCTCGCACATGCGCACCCGCACCGCTTCACTGCAGTCTTCAGGAATGAGATCTGAGAGGCAGAGGAGGAGGTAGGGTAATAGGTGGGCCAGGCAGGTAAAAGAGGGATGTTTTTCTGGGCCCAGAGCCACTCTATCTCTTTTTTCTATACCCCCCGAACACCTGCAGCTTACCCCTCCCTTCATTTACACCTTCCCGGTGAGGTGCCCCTTCACCTCACCATCAGGACCGCATTGAGTCCACGAATCCTGATAAATGGATATTCTTCTACCGTACTTGTACAGCATCGCCCTTAATGCTTTCGGACAGTCGTTGCATACGGCAGGGACGCGGCCACGGCCATTTTTGAGCTCCCACCACCATATGCGGCAATCACAGATTCTCCAATCCAGATTGGAATTTTCAGCACCCGCTCTATAAGACGACTCCCAGCATATAAGACGACTCCTGGTAGATACGGTAAGTCAACTCCCTCGTACAAGGCTACTCCCGGGTATAAGACGACCCCTGACTTTTGAGAAGATTTTCTTGGGTTAAAAAGTAGTCTTATACGCCTGAAAATACGGTATGTGTAAGAATAAGGCGGAACAAAGATACAGTGTATATATTTCAGACATAGGAAATTGATGCATTGTATAAAAGGATAAGGGATGAATATAAATTTTGGCTTTGGCTGACTAAGCATGATGATGTTCTTTTCTAGGAGAGCCAGAGAAAGGATGTTGTCATGACCCAAAGTCTCCTTTGTCTTGAGCCACGACTGGCGCCATCTCTCAATGTGAAACAATAGCTGGTTAATTTGCTGCTTGAGATTTGTGTTTTCCTAGAAGCACGGCCGGACGAAGGTAAAAAATTAGAGTAAGCCAACCTTTTTTTGGCACCCCCTGGGCCTTCAGTGTGGTGATGATGGCGTGAGCACGCATGCGCGCAAACAGCTAGTTTCGTGCATGCACTATTGCTTCTGGTGGAGGGAGTAGCGAAACACACTTCCAAGAGGATGAAAAGGACGGGGGAATATTTTGCAGCCAGGGCGGCCCCTTGGGAGTGCATTTAGCAACTCCCTCTACCAGAAGTGCTCGGTCCCAATAGCGCATGCGTGAAAGTTTCGCGCATGCGCTATTAAAACAGAGCACTCCCAAGAAGATGAAAAGGACCAGCCATGGAACATTTTGCAGCCGGGGCGGAGCCTCCCGCCCGCGCGCCAGCTGGCCGCAGCAATGGTGCGCAGCATGATGCGCCAAACCTGGTGGCTGCGGCCGGATGCGCCCTTGGCCACGTGGCGCCCTGAGGGAGCCTCTTACTTTGCCTCCACTAAGATCCGCCCCTGCCTAGAAGTAAAATATAGCTCTTTTAATAGAGATATAGGAATAAAAATGGGATAAACTATAATTTAGAGAGGAGTGAGAGAGGGGTCTGGGGTGATGAGGTGGCCTAGGAGCTTGATGCAAAAGAGAGGATGCCGCTGTATCTCATTGTAGCCTGTTGCTCTCGGAAAACTGTGAATCCCTTTTTATTAAGGGTGGGAGTAGTGGCGTTGGGTAACAATATCACTTTGCCATTCCAAAAGAAAGAGAACTGGCATGTGATGTCAGAGCAATCCAGAGCTGGGTGGATAGAACCTGAACACATTTTGTGATGTCAGGAATTCCAGGGAAAAGTATGGTGGAAGGACCATCTAGAACCAGGAGGAGGATGCGATGGGCCTTCCTTCCAATGCTGCTGCTTGCCATTTTCCGGCCGCTGAAGACCGAGGTCAGCAACTGCGAGTAAGTGGCACCGGATGACTCTGGGACCAAAACCACAAGGAAGGGGTTGAGCCCCATTCCTTGCACAGAAAGGATTGTGGTGTGGACAGTGGCCATTGGCCTTCTCCTCAAGGCCCAGTCTCTAGATGTGGCTTCCATTCTTGTGCAAACAGATAACCATCTAACCCACTCAGAGACTTTGCTATGAGGTTGCCCTCATCTCATGCCAGTTGGGGATTCTGGAAGTTGTAATCCAAAACCACTATTACCTGGGAATTGGTGCATCATATAAGAATCCAGAAAGAGCACACAGGAGTTTGTCTACGGTTAAGATTACTTCTGGGAACTACGGGTGCATCTACACTGTAGAATTGATGCAGATCGACACCGCTTTAACTGCTAGGGCTCAGCATTTGACACAGTTGACCATTGACTATTGATCCACCATTTAGCCATGACGGGAGTGAGGGGGTTCGCCCTTAAATGGGTGGCCTCCTTTCTCCAAGATCGGGGACAATGGGTGGAGAGGGGAGGGATGGTCTCGGAAAGGGTCCCCCTTAACTGTGGGGTCCCCCAAGGGGCTATCCTCTCTCCTCTATTATTTAACATCTATGTGCGTCCACCGGCCCAACTGGTGCATTTATTTATTTATTTATTTATTTATGGCATTTTACTCCGCTTTTCTCAACCCCCGAGGGGGGACTCAGAGCGGCTAGCTTTGGTCTGGAGTGCCATCAGTACGCTGATGACACCCAGCTGGTGCTGAGGATGGAAGGCCGGCCGGACTCCATACCCGATTATTTCCATCAGTGCCTCGAAGCTGTGACTGGGTAGCTATGGGCCAGCAGGTTGAAGGTGAATCCGTTGAAGACAGAGGTCCTGTGGTTGGGTCTCCCGAGTGGGGGGGGGGGGTGTGTGGGAGAGCTCCAGCTGCCAGTAATGGACGGCGAGGTGGTTAGCCCGTCGGCCCTGGTTAAAAGCCTGGGGGTTCAACTGGACCCTCTGCTGACGATGGAGGCTCAAGTCTCCACCGTGATCAGAGCGCCGTTTTTCCATCTGCGCCAGGCAAGGTGGTGACCTAGCCACGGTAATCCAGGCCACGGTCATGTCGAGACTGGACTACTGTAACGCCCTTTACATTGGCCTTCCTGCCGGTAATCCGGAAACTTAAGCTGGTGCAAAACGCTGCAACTCGACTACTGGTTGGTGCGGCACTATCATGCCACATCACTTCAGTCCTACAGAGATTGCACTGGCTCCCCATCGAGTACCGGATTGCCTTCGAAGTGCTGGTGTTAACCTTTAGGGCCTTGCATGGCCTGGGGCCAGTGTACCTGAAGGACTGCCTATCCCTGCACATTCCCCAGAGACCACTACGGTCCATGGACCAAAACCTATTAGAGGTTCCATCACTTAAGATCTGCCGCCTGTCCTCAACGGCAGCGTACTTTCTCTGTTGTAGCGCCTACCCTTTGGAACGCCCTCCCAGAGGAGGCTCGAGCAATAACCGATCTACAGGCCTTTCGGAGGGCCTGCAAGACCCATCTCTTCAGACAGGCGCTTGACCTTTAAGGCTGTTAAATTCCACTCTTGCCTCAATCTGTTTTATTATGTTTTTAACTATGTTGTGATTATGTTGTTCACTGGTGTGAACCACCCTGAGCCTCTTTGGGAAGGGGGGGGGGGGTATATAAATCGAAATAATAAATAAATATTATTATTATTGATATTATTATGTTTATTTATACCCTACTTTTTCTCTCCACAAGAAGACACAAAGTGGCTTATGTGAAAAGCATTTCAATATAATTTAAAATATACAAACATTATATATTGAATCATAGGAGTTGTATTTGTATAATCTCTTTAGCCTTCCTTGCCAAAGGGTGATGGTGCTTTCCCAAACTGCAACTCCCAGGATCCCACACCATCGAGCCTGGGAGTTGTATTTTTACAAGGCCTTGAACTTTCTCTGCTGGTGAATAAACGATGACATCGTCATGGAGGGAGGAGTTGAGATAGACAGTATTGATTCCTTTCTTCTCCCATTAGGACTGAGGAGTTATAGCAAACATAAAGATATCCAAAACATTCAGGAGAAAGAACCTGTGCTCTTTCAACATTCTCCCATCTTCGTGAGCTCTCTTCTCATAAAGGTCCTTGTGAACTCCTAACTCAATTGCCTCCCTGAAACTCCTGCTGTGCTGTCAGGCCTTTGTTTTGCCTATCGAAAGGCTAGCAGAGAGAGACGTAAGAGAGCTAAACCTCCATTCTCCCCTCCCTCCCATTCTGCAATGTAAGAATAATCCCTCTATGTACTGTATATACTCGAGTATAAGCCTAGTTTTTCAGCCCCTTTTATAGGTTGAAAAAGCTCCCCTTGGATTATACTCGAGTCAAGGTTATTTATTATTTTATTCTGTTATAAGTATTGTTATTATTACATTTATCATATTACTCTATTATTATTTCATTTATTATTTTACTGTATTATTGTTATTGTTACATTTATTATTTTACTCTATTTATTACTGTTATTATTACATTTCATTCTCTTTATTATTATTGGAAGGATACATAAATACATTTACATGGAGGAAGGTTAGAATAATGGTTTAATTAGAGTTGGACAGTTTTATGTAAATATTCAAAAACATTTTTTAAAAAAATTATTTATTTACTTCATTTATATTCCGCCCTGCTCACCCCGCAGGGGGCTCAGGGCAGATCACAATGAACATATACAGGCAAGAATTTAGACACACAACCACAAGACAGACAGAGGCAATGTAACATCTGGCCACCAGGGGGAGCTGTCACATTCCTTCATTCCTCAGCGTGTTTCCTGGAGATCTTTATGGCCTCGTAAATTAGTTAAATTTAGCCTCCCCAATAAGTGGTACCTTAATTTCCTATTTGACAGATGCAACTGTCTTTTGGGTTGCAAAGGTCGACAATAAGCTACACAATAGGTTGAGAACCCACCTCGACCCGGGCAGGCCTCGAACTCATGACCTTCTGGTTAGTAGAGATCTTATGCAGCTGACACCCAGCCAGCTGCACCACATTCCCAGTGCAACCTACTTATTTATTTATTTATTTATTGTTTCGAATTGTTTGGCCCAGGATGGTTTACAGTACATCGACCAAGCGTTAACCAAAAACATAAAACAACATTAAGAATTAAAACAGAATCGCAGAATTAACCTATAACCAGGAATGACTAGACATTAAATGCCTGACGGAAAAGAACTGTTTTGCAGGCTTTCCGAAATGCCGGCAGATCAGTGATTGCCCGGACTTCAGGTGGCAAGGTGTTCCATAGGCTTGGAGCAACAACAGAGAAGGCCCTCTGCCTAGTTGAGGACAAATGGATGGTCTGTAAGAAAGGGATCTGTAAAAGGCTGTGGTCCTCAGATCGAAGAGATCTCTGGGGAACATATGGGAGTAGACGGTCCCTCAAGTACACCGGCCCCAGACCATACAAGGCCTTGAAGGACAAAACCAACACTTTGAAGGTGATCCAGTGCTCGATTGGCAACCAGTGCAGCCAATGCAGGGTTGGAGTGATATGAGCCCTGGCTGGTACTCCAGCCACGAGTCTCGCTGCAGCGTTCTGCACCAGTTTAAGCTTCCGGATGACCGGCAAAGGAAGACCGATGTAAAGGGCATTACAGTAGTCTAGCCTCGAGATGACCGTTGCCTGGATTACCATGGCTAGGTCGCTTCCGGAGAGGTAGGGGGACAGCCGCCTAGCCTGCCGCAGGTGGAAAAAAGCGGATCTGCTGACAGCCGAGGCCTGGGCCTCCATTGTCAGCAGTGGGTCCAATTGGACCCCTAGGCTCTATACTAAAGACGACGGGCATAATGCCTCGCAGTCCAGAGTAGGCAGCTGGAGCCCACACCCACCTGGGCGACCCAGCCAGAGGATCTCCATCTTTGAAGGGTTCACTCTCAATCGACTGGGTCGTAGCCAACCAGTCACAGCTTCAAGCCATAGCTGGAAACAATTGGGTACAGAGTCTGGCTGGCCGTCCATCCTCAGCACTATCTGGGTGTCATCAGCGTACTGATGGCACTCCAGACCAAAGCTCCGCACCAGCTTAGCAAGGGGTCGCATATAGATGTTGAATAATAAAGGAGAGAGAATGGCTCCCTGAGGGACCCCACAATTCAAGGGGAGCCTCTCGGAAACCATACCTCCCCTCTCCACCCGCTGCCCCCGATCTAGGAGAAAAGAGGACACCCATTTAAGAGCTGTCCCCGTAACCCCGTCACAGCTAAGCGGTGGGTTAACAATGCGTGATCTACCGTATCAAAAGCTGCCGTGAGGTCCAATAACACGAGCAGTGCTGATCCTCCTTGATCCAATTGGCAGCGAAGCTGATCTGTGATGGCGACCAACACAGTCTCTGTCCCATGCCCAATACGGAAGCCGGACTGGTAGGGATGTAACCCGGCTGTGTCATTTAGGAACCGCTGCAGCTGGTCCGCTACTGCCCTCTCCATCACCTTGCCCAGGAACGGCAAGTTCGAAACTGCCTCAATTGATGTAACTTTATTGATTTTGATTTTGATTTTGAAATTTACCAGTAGCTGCTGCATTTCTCACCCTCAGCTTTTATTCGAGTCAGTAAGTTTTCCCAGTATTTTCTGGTAAAATTAGGTGCCTCGGCTTATATTTGGGTCGGCTTATACTCGAGTATATACGGTATGTTGTTTGCTGAACTCCTGATATTACAAATACAGGAGAAAAGAAAAGATGGCAGAGAAGAAGATGGGAGTGATGGGGGTAGGAAAATAACCAGTTTAATTTCCAAACGGGGTTTTGTGATGCTTAAGGGAAAAGCAACTACCCAAAGCACTTTACATATCCCATGCGATGATGTCCATAATCCTCTTGAGGGCACCCAACAGCCACAATCCCATATGCTTTCCCCATGTTTTCCTTCCTCAGTGGGACCTGTGGAAGGCGCCCGCTGGCAGCCAGCCAGGAGATGTTGCGTCTGATCGGCGGCAGCAACGCCCTCCCCGGCACCTGGCCCTGGCAGGTCAGCATCCAGGCCCTCATGCGGGGAGGCTACTACCTGCACATCTGTGGCGGAACCCTCATCAGCGATAGCTGGGTCATCTCTGCTGCCCACTGCTTCGGGAAACCAAAGTAAGCAAGTGGGGACCCCCAAAACGAACAGAACCCCCCCTCCCCCCGGGGCAGCCCAGGCTGTGTTGCCTGCGCAGAGTGCAAGGAAGCTTTCTCTTCAGGCTCTAAGTCCTCTCATGCTCAGGAGAGGCACCTGAAGAGGCAGCAAACACAGCAGGTTAATTTCAGCATTCAGTACATGAGTGTTTTTCAACCTTTTTTTTGAGCCACGGCACATTTTTTACATTTACCAAATCCTGAGGCACACCACCAACCAAAATGACACAAAATGATACTCTAACACAGTCATACATATAGTTAATATGTTTTTAAAATGTATTTATACACTCAGTGTGAAACCTGGACATGTTTCGATGAACACAACATAGATATCCTGGCAGGAATGGCAGAAAGACACACACGAAGGTCTTGCTCAACAGCTGGGAGTTATAGTTCACCCGCAATCAAAGAGCATTCTGAACTCCACCAATGATGGAATGGAATCAAACTTCCCGCACAGAACTACCATAACCAAGAGAAAATACTATAAGAGTTTGGTGGGCATTGACCTTGAGTTTTGGAGTTGTAGTTCACCTATATCCAGAGAGCACTGTGGGGGGGAGGGAGGAAGACGTGGGGCGAGTCTGCGCAGTAGCATCCGCACAAGTCACGTCTTTCTCCCTCCAGCGTGAGCAAAGTGAGGCAAAGTGAGCTTCTATGCTTCTGAGGGAGAAAGACGTGACTATGCTTCTATGCCCATAACCAGAGGTGACAAACGGATCCCCAAGCAATGAATGTGTGCCGAATGCGTTGCCAACTGCCCCTCTTCTCTGCTCCCAATCCAGAGACCAGTATAAGCTCCTCCTCGGCTGCAACCGGGTCAACAAGCCGGGCCCCGATTCCCGAGAGCGTTTCATCAAGACGCTTGTCAAGCACGAAGACTTCCGGAGCACCCTCGACACTGGTGGTACCATTCTCAATGACATCGCCTTGGTGGAGATGTCCGAAGAGGTCAACTGCAGCGACTACATCCAGCCTGCCTGTTTGCCGGACAACAGCATGGCCGTCACGGCCCTCCCGCACTGCTACCTCAGCGGATGGGGCAGGACCGACCACAAAAGTGAGTCCTGGGCTTGAGGTTTGGGCTTCACGGCTACCTATGGTACGACAAAGCAAAGGCAGATAGGAACTTCAACAACCACTTTATAAGAAAACCCCTCCTAAAGGTGTGGGGAAAATATAAAAAACAAATGAACAAGAAGGTCCCTCTTTGGGTGTCCCGCAAAGAGGCTTTCCAGATAAGACAATTAGAAAATGACAAATGGAAAACATACAAAGACCTGTTAAATAAGGTAGAGACAGAACTAAGCCTGAAGACCAGACTTCATCTCAAGTCCGAGGGATATGAAATGGGATGGTTTCCTTACTTCCAGCTGAGGGATAGACTAAAAGAGGATATGAAAAGAGGATTGGAAGTCCAAACTAGTGACCTAGAGGAAACAATTTTAGGCAAAGATGTCAAATTATTATCAAAAATATATAAAATACTAATAAAAAGGGAAAATGACAAAGATAAAGACAGAGCCCATGTGAGGGAATGGTCCAGAAACATCTTATTATATAAAGGGGTTCCCGTCATGGAACGACTATCCCAAACAGAGAAACCTTACAACGCAGAAACACCAAACTTGCCAACAGAAATAGGCCTCAAGCAAGGTACTTTTGTAGCAAAGAAATCCCTCCCCAAAAACCTAGAAGGCCCCCAAAACAATGAGTAAAAAACCTACATTTCCCAGCATCCTCCGGGGCTGCCAACGACTCTCCCAGCCTCTTCATTCTGACAGCATGATTGGCTGCCAATAAGGGCGGATTTGCATAACTCCTGTACTGGCCAGCCAACATATACATTCTGACCCCTAATAAACTGTCAGAGGAGGATAAGGCAAAGGGCTGAGGCACAAACACCCAATTCACTTCCCACAGAAAATTTACACCCCTACAAATCACAGACCACGCCCAAAATTGACAGTAAGGCTTCATTAACTTAATTTCCCTGACTAGGCCTCACTTAATGGAATGCTGTTTATGCTCTGAATTGACAGTAAGGCTTCATTAAATTGATTCTCCCGACTAGGCCTCAGCTCATGGGACATTGTGTATGGCCTGAATTTACAGTAACCTACCTTGGCACACAGAGACCCTATGACCCACGCTACATTCTACTACAGTTTGGAGGAGGTGGACCATGGATTGTGGGACTTGACCCACGTACCTCCATGGATAATGGGACTTTGTACTACTACAAATCCCATTATTCCCCACAGACCACTGTGGCCCAGAACCAAGACCAATAAAGACCAAACTTGGCACACAATGCCCCCCATGACCCACACTCCATCCGACTGCAGTTCAGAGGAGGACACACCATGGATAATGGGATTTCAAGTACCTCCACTCACTAAGTACCCCACCCACACAAGCATCAACCTCTACATCAACACAGCAGACGGAAAGACAAAAAACATTGTATATCCACAAGCCATGCAGAACGCCAGCAACACCACACACCAACAACTCCCCAGGACTTCAACATCCCACCCACCAGAACAACCCACAACGACACAGCCAGGGCCCCAACAACACCATAACTAACAACAATTCCAACCCTTACATACACAGACTTTCTCGCATCTCCTAAATAGGGCACAGCAACGCGTGCCGGGTACAGCTAGTAGGATATAAAATAAAACCAGAGGTGTGGAAGAGCATATGGACAAATAATGTAAACATCTCACTATGTTACAAATATAGAGAGAACTGGGTGAAGATATTGTATAGATGGTACCTTACCCCAGTCAAACTGTCAAAAATCTATAAGAACTCAAAACCCAATTGCTGGGTATGCAATAACATCAATGGAACATTCTTTCACATGATATGGCTATGCCCAAAGGCAAAAAAAATTGGAGCTCAATTCATAAAGAACTGGAAAAAATGTTTAAAAAGGAAGTAACCAAAAGCCCAGATTAATTCCTCCTAGGAATTCTAGATAGGGACTTAAGCAAACATGAAGGAAGGATATTCTTATTGGCAACAACAGCAGCCAAAATATTATTTGCAAGCCACTGGAGGTCGGAAACCATCCCATCGGTGAGGGAGTGGAGGCAGAAAATTCTGGAAACCTGCCAAATGGAAAAACTAACAGAGGCAATAAGGGAGGGAGGCAATAGGGGAAAGGGAAATCCTAAGTGGGACTGGGAGTTACTTCGAAATTATTGCAAAACAGAATGCAATGTGGATATAGAGATGTAAATAGTAAGAAAAAAAATCAGAAATGCCTGGACCTCAATGGCCGCTTCTATTTGCTGATAATGTGCTTTCCTACTGTCGGATGTATAAGGACGCGTCGGGAATCAGAAGGGCAAGAATAACAATGAACTTATAATAGGAATTTCTTAGAGTAAATAAGAAGAAGTTGTATCACCTCCCTGAAAACTTTCCGGAGCACCACTATTTTATGTCTTTTTTCCGTTCTATCCACAGTAGGTGGATATCTTTAGCTACCTAGCTGATACTTTGTATTCGCTTTTATCATACTGTTTCTATTTCTTTTAATTTGATATCTTTAGAAAGAGATTCCACCTAAACTTCTTGGCAGGCCCGGATTACCTATAAGGCCACCTGCTACCTGAAGGAAGGGTGAGGGAAGTCCCGCCGCCCCTAGCTCGCACCAATGCGCCCCTCGCCACCGCCGCCCCCCGCCACCTGTGCCCTGAGGCAACTTCCAGCATATTCCCTTCACTGATGAAGAAGGTGCACCTCTTTCTTACCACCAAGAAGCAGGAACACCTCTTTCTTACCACCAAGAAGCAGGCCCGGATTAGCGGACTGTGCCGCCCAAGGCCGCCTGTCCAATTGCCGCCCCCGGGGGGCGGGGCCTCTTGCGGGTGGCGGGGCTGGCGAGAGGGAGAAGGCGCTGCCGGAAGTCCCGCCCCTGAAGGGAGGAGGGGCGTCGGTGCGAGTGCGGCGGCAGCGGGTGAAGCCGTGTGAGTTGCCCTAGGGGCGGGACTTCCGGCAGCGCCTTCTCCCTCTCGCCAGCCCCGCCACCCGCAAGAGGCGGCAATTAGACAGGCGGCCTTGGGCGGCACAGTCCGCTAATCCGGGCCTGCTTCTTGGTGGTAAGAAAGAGGTGTTCATCAGTGGAATATGCTTGCCTCAGAGTCCGGTGGAGTCTCTGTTAATTGTTGAGAGAAATGACCTCCCTTCTCTCAATCTGCTTCGACCTTTCAAGCATCTGACTGAAAAGCGTGAATTACACTGGACTCTTAGTTCAGCTTTCAAAACAAAGCGGCACTTACCTTTCTTCCAAATATACTGTACACTATATACATAAGAACATCATCAATCACGTCCATCACATCTGCACACACTGCAAGAAGCGCATTCCAGTCTTACCAGCTCTCCTTCGTCTGGCTTACACAGGAAACACCTAAAGTTACACTCTCGCAATCCATCAAACTCTATGTATGAACTCATGCACTACTAAACCACACAGTTGAAACTATAAGCAATGTTTCACCTCAAAATGTTAGGGAACACGGGTTTAGGGACGCGGGGCGCACTGTTTTAAGGTGGTGAGATGTATACCACACTGGGCGGCAGAGTAGCTAAGGGCAAGGGCGGATGTCTTCATTGTGTCTGGTTGTGATCCCCAGGTTGTGCCAGTCAGCTTTCATATGGTATTATTTCTAGCGCCCACTTTTGACTTGATAGTCAAGCAGTGCTTCTTGTAGGTCAGAGCACGGACCAGGGTAACTCCCAGGTATTTGGGTGTGCTGCAATGCTCCAGTGGGATTCCTCCCAGGTAACCAATTAGGAAACGATATTTAAGGCCCAGGAACAAACATCATGTTACATTGTGTAATTCTGACGATTCCATGAATTGTCCCAAGCACAGCCTTGATACACATCTGTAGTAATGCTTGTGGCAGCCACTGTAGCCAGATAATCTTTTCTATCCTCAGAGCAAATCTACCCCGACATCCTGCAGGAAGGGAAAGTGGACTTCATTCCCCGTTGGAACTGCTCGCAGTGGTGGAACCGGGTCCTGCCTCCCATGAACCTCTGCGCCGGGACCGAAAGCGGAGCCATTGACTTCTGCCAGGTGAGATTGGGCCACCATTTGGAAAGAAATATTGGGCCAAGAAGAGAAAGAAAAGACAGAAAGAGGAAAAGAGATGGGAGGAAAGAAAAGACACATCACTATAGGTCAGGCCTGGGCACACTTTGGTCCTCGGGTGTTTTGGACTTCAACTCCCACAATTCCTAACAGCCAGTAGTTGGCCCATGACTGCTATAGATGCTTCTACACCAGGCCTGGGTGAACTTCGGCCTTCCTGGTGTTTTGGACTACAACTCCCACAATTCCTAACAGCCTACTGGCTGTTAGGAATTGTGGGAGTTGTAGTCAAAAACACATGGAGGGCTGAAGTTTGCCCAGGCCTGTTCTACACTGTTGAATTAATGCAGTTTGGCACAACTTTATTTGCCAACTATGGGATCAAAGGAATTGTAATTTGGTTAGATATTGGATTATCTCTCGGCATTACTTCGCGAACGAAGATTCAGGAAGGACTCATCCCACGCTTTTTACAAGCGCGTTGATGACTAAAAAGGCCAATCTGAGATAGGCAAGTTCGGTTGCAGAAAGCGCAGCAGAAAGTCTCCTTGGGTGATGTTTTTTCCAAGTTGCGGTTCTTTCTGCGTTGTCGTTTCTCTTCGAGACCCATTCGGCGTGTCTTCTCGAAAGAGGCCGCAGCATTGTGGAGAGTGCGTCTCCATGCCTCCCGATGTGAGGCCAGGGTGGACCATTGTTGGTGATCAATCTGGCCAAGCCTGAGATGTTGTTTCAGGGAGTCCTTATATCTCTTTGGGGGGCGCCTCTCTTGCGCTGACCCGTGGCGAGTTCACCGTAGAGTAGTATCTTTGGGAGGCGGTGGTCCTCCATCCTAGAGACGTGTCCTGCCCAGCGCAGCTGTGTTCTCAATAGCATGGCCTCAATGCTGGTGATCCCTGCTTGCTCAAGGACAGCAACATTCGTCACATAGTCGGTCCAGTGTATATTTAGGATTGTGCGAAGACAGCGCTGATGAAAGCGCTCGAGGAGTCGTAGGTGTTGGCGATAGGTGACCCATGTTTCAGACCCATAGAGGAGAATGGACAGTATGATAGCTCTGTACACACTGATTTTGGCGCTTTGTCTCAGGTGCTTGTTGCTCCAGACTCTTTTGTGAAGCCTTCCGAATGCACTATATGCCTTTGATAATCTGTGATCTATCTCTTTGTCAATCTTGGCGTCTGAAGAGATGATGCTTCCCAGGTAGGTGAACTGCTGAACGGACTTAAGCACAGATGTGCCTATGCTGACGTGAGGATGATGGTGTTCTTCCTGTGGTGCGGGCTGGTAGAGGACTTCTGTTTTCTTCAGGCTGACTTCCAGCCCAAACAGCTCTGCAGCTGTTGCAAAGCAGGATGTGAGGCGCTGCAGGGCTGCTTCTGAATGGGCGACAAGGGCAGCATCGTCAGCAAAAAGTAGCTCACGGACTAGATAGTTTAGAGTCTTTGTGCGAGCCCTCAGACGGCTTAAGTTGAACAAGCTACCATCAGTACGATATCGTATATATATGCCGTCTTCTTCTTGTAGGTCTGCCGTAGCCCTTTGGAGCATCATGCTGAAGAAGATTGTAAATAGGGTTGGTGCAAGAACACAACCTTGTTTCACTCCATTAGTTATGAGAAAGGGCTCCGAGAGAGCATCGCCATATCTAACTTGACCGTGCTGGCCCTCATGTAACAGGACAATCATTTTGAGGAACTTGGGGGACATCCCAGACGTTCCAGGACCTGCCACAGACCTTTCCTGCTCACCGTGTCGAAGGCTTTGGTGAGGTCGACAAAAGTTACTGAGAGTCCATCGTTCTGCTCTCTACAATTATCTTGCAGTTGTCTAAGGGCAAAAACCATATCTGTGGTGCTCTATTTGCTCTGAAGCCGCATTGGCTTTCAGGGAGAAGTTCTTCTGCAATAGCAGGAACTAATCTGTTCAGGAGTATCCTTGCAAGGATTTTTCCAGCAATGGAGAGCAGTGTTATACCTCGATAGTTTGAGCAATCGGATTTTGTTCCCTTTTCTTATACAGGGTGATGATAACTGCATCTCGGAGATCTGATGGCAGTTCACCTTTTTCCCAGCAACTCACAAGGAGCTCGTGGAATTTAGCATGCAGTACATGACCTCCCTGTTTCCAAGCTTCAGGTGGGATTCCATCGATCCCGGCTGCCTTGCCATTTTTCAACTGCTGTATGGCCTCAATGGTCTCTTCCAGAGTGGGAGCTGTGTCCAGTTCATTTTTCATTGGTTGTTGTATCATGTGTTGGATAGCTGAACCTTGGACTACTCGGCTGGCATTAAAGAGACCCTGAAAATGTTCAGCCCATCGGTTCAGGATGGAGGTTTTATCAGTAATTAGTGTTTGACCATCTGTACTGTATAAGGGGCTTTGGACCTGATACGTAGGTCCAAACACTGCTTTGAGAGCTTCATAAAAACCTCTGTGATCACCGAGATCTGCACAGCGTTGTGTCTTTTCTGATAAATCAATCCACCACTTGTTCTGGATGTCTCTGAGTTTTTGTTGGAGTTTACTACATGCGAGACGAAAGGCTGCTTTTCTTACATGGCAAGATGGCTGGGCGAGGAATGCCTGGTGAGTGGTTCTCTTCTTTGCCAACAGCTCCTGGATCTCTTGGTTGTTTTCATCAAACCAGTCTTGGTTTTTCTTAAGGGAGAATCCTAGGGATTCTTCAGCAGACTGCAGGATACTGTTTTTGATGTGTTGCCAAAGCGCTGTAGGAGAAGAATCTGTAGGGTGGACTTCAAGTTTTGCTTGCAGATTTGCCTGGAAGTTGTCTCTCACAACAGCCTGTTGAAAATTGTTGACTTGGAGTCTCCTCTTTAGGATGCCACCCCTCTTAGGTTTGAGCTTAAGGTGTAGATTTAGTTTACATCTTACAAGGCGATGGTCTGTTTGACATTCTGCACTGGGCATCACTCGAGTATGACGGACATCACGAATGTTTCTCTGGCGCACTAAAACATAGTCAATGAGGTGCCACTGCTTGGATCGGGATGCATCCAGGTGGTCTTCAAGCTATCTTTCTGCTGAAAGATGGTGTTTGTAATAGTCAGCTGCTGTTCTGCACAAAACTCTAGCAGAAGGCGCCCATTATCATTACAGTTTCCAACACCGTGCTTGCCTAATACACCTTTCCAGGCTTCAAAGTTTTTTCCTACTCTGGCATTGAAATCACCAAGGATAATGATTTTATCTTCTGCAGGGACCTTTTGTATGAGGTGGTCTAGGTCTGAGTAGAATTTGTCTTTCTCCACAGGGTCAGCTTGCATAGTTGGGGCATATATACTGAAGAGAACAGCATGTGGGAGGCGTAAGGAGATAATGCGATCAGAGTGACCTGTCGGCAACGTCTCGAGTTTAGAGGCGATGGAATTTTTAATCATAAAGCCTACTCCTGAAAGATGTTTCTCAGTTTTGGGTTTGCCAGACCAGTAGAGTGTGTAGCCGGCACCGTGTTCTTTAAGGCTGCCTTCCTCATGGAGACGAACTTCACTAAGAGCAGCGATGTCAATGTTAAGCCGTGATAGTTCATGGGCTATTAGAGCAGAACGACGCTCAGGACGTCCACTATCTGCAGAATCTTGCATGGTTCTGATGTTCCAGCATGCAAGTGTCAGTCTATTTGCACCTTGCAGGCAGGTGTTGGCCTTTGTTTCTTTGTCTTTGTTCGACCGCATCGGAAGATGCCCGTTGGCCGCGGCTAGCCAACCAGGGAGACGGGGATGAGCTTTCGTTCGGCCACCTTTTCTCGGCCCCTCTCCATACGGAGCAAGCAGTGCTCTCCTTAACCAAAGGGCTGCTTGGTCGTTCAGGATGCTGCCGAACAAGACTGTCATCTCCCGGGTCAGTCTCGAGCGACCAAAGTCCTGAACCGCCTGCATGCAGGGTTGGGTCTGCGGCTTCCAGTGCATCTTTACACCTACCGTTTCGTCCCTCGCCTATCGCTACAGGGCTTTTTCGGAAGTTGGATGTGTCCTTCGAGCCTGTGCAATGGATTTTTCTGGTGGAGCGCAGCGTGCACAGAACTGGCCTCACCCTTTAAACCAAAGGTTCATCTGCCAGGGCCTAGCAAGCTTGGACGGTGGCAGCGAGGTCCTCAGGTCGTAGGTTTGGTTCGAGTTTCCTTCTCTTAGATGGTTGACCTTACAGGGTTAGACGAGCACCATCTGCCCGGGTTTGAAATCAGAGTTTTCCTTCTCTTAGGATGGTTGCCAAAAGGCTAGAGAGCCCATCCTGCCCGTTGACGCTCTTTGTCAGACCCTTCGGTTGTGACCTGTCTGGCATGGGAGGCCCTACCGCCGGCTATTATGCCACCGCCAGCATAGCTCACAACTTCACTAGGGTACGCAAGCCTCTCCCCCCCCACTGCAAGGGGGCGCCAATGGGGAGGGGGCGCCAATGAGATTATAGACATTGTAGAATTAATGGAGTTTGACACCACTTGACCTGCTATAACAACAACAACAACAACAACAACAATTGTATCACTTTATTTATATTCTGCCCTCTCTCCCCAAGGGGACTCAGGGTGAATCGCAGTGCACATACATGGTAAACATTCAATGCCGTTTTTGGGCAGACAGGACAGAGACAGACAGAACAGAAAGGAGGTATGTTGTGTTGACACCCAGCTTTTTGGCGTCTTGGAGGTTGTGCTCTAATCCAGCCACAGGGCGGTGCTGATGCTTCATCGCCCTCCCAACCAAACTCCAGAGGCAGACTGCTATCTGGAAAATGGAGTTAAACAGGCCTCAAAAAGAAATACATTAGTCATAATGGGGGACTTCAACTATCCCCGAATAGATTGGCCAAATTCTTGTTCTACGCATGAAAGAGAGACAAGGTTCCTCGACATGCTAGCTGATTATTCCCTTGAGCAGATGGTCATGGAACCAACCAGGGAAAGGGGATCCTGGACTTGGTGCTAACTAATGAACAAGATCTCGTTCAAGATGTCCTTGTAGCTGAGCCCATAGGTACCAGTGACCATAACACAATAACCTTCAACGTAAGTTTGGATAGCAAACTGTCAGTGAAAACTAATACGAAGACATTAAACTTTCACAAAGGGAATTTCACCAAAATGAGAAAAATTGTAAAGAACAAACTAAAAGGAGCAGTAAAAAAAAATCAAATCCCTCCAAAATGCTTGGAAACTGTTTAAAAATACCTTAAAACAGGCCGAACTAAAATGCATTCCAATAAAAAGAAAGAGACCGGGAAAGTCCAAAAGGACACCAGTATGGCTTACAAATGAAGTAAAAGATGTGATTGGAAAGAAGAAAAACTCATTTAAGAAATGGAAGGCTCTTCCTACCGAGGAGAACAGAAAGGAACACAAGCTCTGGCAAACTTAAATGCAAAGCAACAGTCAGGAAAGCCAAGAGAGATTTTGAGGCACACATAGCAAAGAATATTAAAAAAATAACAAAACTTCTTTAAGTACATCAGAAGCAGGAACCCAACTAGAAAGCAGTTGGGCCACTCGACGACAATGGCCAGAAAGGGAAAATCAGTGAAGACAAGGAGATTGCTGAGCGGCTAAATGACTTCTTTGCCTCCGTTTTCACACAGGAGGACAGACAACATATGCCTGCAGCTGAGTCAGTTTTTTCAGGGAGGGAATTAAAAGAATTAAAACAGATAGAGATAAACAAGGAGGATGTTCTCACATGCCTTACTAAACTAAATGTCAACAAATCACCAGGTCCAGACGGCATCCACCCCAGAGTTCTTAAGGAACTCAAGTGTGAAATTGCTGAACTTCTAGCTAAGATATATAACCTTTCTCTAAGATCAGGCACTGTACCCGAGGACTGGAGGGAGGCAAATGTAACTCCGATCTTCAAGAAAGGATCCAGGGGTGATCCAGGAAATTATAGGCCAGTTAGTCTAACCTCAGTTCCAGGCAAAGTGATGGAAACCATTATTAAAGAAAATATTACTAGGCACATAGAAGAACAGGCATTGCTGAAAGAAAATCAACATGGTTTCTGCAAAGGCAAATCATGTCTTACTAACTTGATAGAATTCTTTGAGGGTGTAAATAAACACATAGATAAAGGGGACCCAGTCGATATTGTTTACCTTGACTTTCAAAAGGCTTTTGACAAAGTCCCTCACCAAAGGCTCCTAAATAAGCTCTCCAGCCATGGAATCAGGGGACAGGTCTTGTCCTGGATTGAAACCTGGCTAAACTGTAGGAAACAAAGGGTGGTAATAAACGGACATTTCTCTGGGTGGAAAGAGGTGAGAAGTGGCGTACCCCAAGGTTCAGTTTTAGGACCGTTACTTTTTAATCTATTCATTAATGATCTGGATGTAGGAGTGAATTCTGAGGTAGCAAAATTTGCAGATGACACTAAATTCTTCAGGGTAGTTAAAAATGAAACTGATTGTAAAGAGCTCCAGAAAGATCTCTCGAAATTGAGTGAATGGGCAACAAAGTGGCAAATGCATTTTAACCTAAACAAGTGTAAAGTCATGCACATCGGGGCAAAGAACCCCAACTACACCTACAAATTGATGGGGTCAAAGCTTTCCGAGACAAACCAGGAAAGGGATCTTGGGGTCTTGGTGGACAGCTCAATGAAGATGTCAACCCAGTGCAGCAGCAGTGAAAAAGCAAATTCTATGCTTGGCATGATCAGGAAGGGAATCGAAAATAGGTCGGCAAATGTTGTATTGCCTCTCTACAAATCTATGGTGAGGCCACATCTGGAGTACTGTGTACAATTCTGGTCACCGCACCTCAAGAAGGATATAACGGAACTGGAAAAGGTACAAAGAAGGGCGACAAAAATGATCCAAGGGATGGAGCGGCTCCCTTATGAAACCAGGTTGCAACGCCTTGGTCTTTTCAGCCTTGAAAGACGGCGTTTAAGAGGTGACTTGATCGAAGTGTATAAAATCATGCATGGGATAGAAAAGGTGAATAGAGAAAAAATATTTTCTCTGTCACCCAACACTAGGACTAGAGGGCACTCCCTGAAGCTCCAAGGTAGGAAAATTAGGACTAATAAAGGGAAATATTTCTTCACCCAGAGGGTCATTGGGTTATGGAACTCACTTCCAGAGGAGGTTGTGACAGCTGTCAGCCTGAACAACTTCAAGGCAGGATTGGACAGATTCATGGATACCAAGTGTATCGGTAGTTACTGAAAAGGACATTCAAGTGCCACCTCGGAGTTGGTTGAGGTAGGCAGGATTTCCCTGGGTACTGGTTGTGGGGGGTCGGGAGCAGGTTAGGGGTTTGCCCTCCCTTCTGCTCGAGATCCCCGTGTACAACTGGGGGCCACTGTGTGATACAGAATGCTGGACTAGATGGGCTGAGGCCCGATTCAGCATGGCTCTTCTTATGTTCTTATGTTCTCTATGACGAAGAGCCATCGGGACTTCCTCCTTCCTTTTGGCCACTGGGCATTTTACTATTTACTGCTCAAGATATTTTTTTGAACTGCTTAGGTAAACAGTAAGCTGGGCTGGCAGTCGGATGCTCATGCTGACCCGGGGCTTCAAAATGACAACCTTTTCTTTGGTAGATCTCATCATTGCTGGTGATTTGCCAGCTGTGCTAAAGCCCAGCCCAGTTCAATGTTGTTATTTATTATTTACTAGCTTGGGGACCCGGTGGTGCCCAGGTTATTTGAAAAGGGTATTGTTTGTTTTTGGGTGTTAGGTAATTTCAGTTTAGTCATATATTACACTATGTCCTAATCAAACTCAAGTTTGGTCCAGAACATCGGTGGGGGTCACAGTGGTGTCTGAAAATGGGTGAAGGTACTGCCAATCCTATCATCTGATAGCCATCCTACCCCAAACTGCACCAGGATGTAAATTGGGTTACCAGTTGTCTGTTTGCCAAGTTTGGTCCAGGTCATGTTTATTTAAGAAAAGGGTTTTAAAAAATGAATTGTTTTAATAGTAAGAAGGGTAAGGTTGTAGTTGGACGCACATCATACTAAGTCATCCCCTTCCAACTTCATCATTTTGCCTAAGTTCACAATGTTGCCCAGTTTAATTTTATTATTTATAATAATAACCATTTTATTATTTATAATTTCTTTTTTATGTTATTATTATTATTATTAATTTTCTCCTTCATGGGACCCAAAACAGCTTACAACATAGTGTAATCATGTAAACAACAATTCAAATACATCAATACTAAGTATAAAACATAATGAAATAAGCAGTGTAATTACAGCAGAAATATACTGTTGAAGTTATTCTGTAGCCTCTGCAGTGCTTGATCCATTAGCTGCTTGTTGGTTTTCCTCATGTTGGAAATCAGTTGTCTCACATGATTGCTGTTGTTATTTTCCTCTTTTTTGTGCTGTTTTTGGTATTTTTCCAATGGTTCCCCCTTTTTTGAGACATGTTTATGCTGCCACGTTGCTTGAAGGATGCCTGTCTATTTTGGGGCCTAGTTTGTAATGGTAGTAATGTTCTCAGTACATCAGGAAACCCTCTCACTGCAGTGATATCCTCTCAGAAAATAAGCATTCCATTGCCAATGGGAAAAAAACTGTCAACTGGCTAACTAACTGATTGCCCGAGGCCTTTCCTTTTCCCCCTGAGTCACCTTAGTATGTTGGAGGGTGGTTGGCCAATGGGAGTCCGTTATGCAAATTACATTTCAATGGCAGCCAATCCCCTCTGCCTGGGGCCGTAGAATGTTGGAGTTCTGGCCAGTCAGAGCCCGTTATGCAAATAATCCCACAATGGCAGCCAATCGAAATGCTGGCACATATTCCTCCCGTTGCTCGCTCGGCCGCACCACCGCAAACACTGACTTTTATTATATGTAATAGATTTATTTATTTAAAACCTTTATATCCCAATCTTCTCACCTCCGTAGAGGGATTCAGACCGGCTCACAGCAAGAATTCAATGCAAATAATACAGACTAAAACATCATATAACAATACAATATTTAAAAAAACCCATGAGATAAAATAAATAACGCCAAATCGCCAAGATAAAATCAAGTCATTCTCGGAAATGCTACCTGTTCCACGCGCAGGGACAGCCAGACAGGCAGAGCTCAGGAGCTTCAATGCGTGGATGAGGCAGTGGTGTCGAGAGGAAGGTTTTAGATTTGTTAGGAACTGGGAACATTTTCAGGAAAGCCAGACCTGTACAAAAGGACGGGTTACACTTGAACGAAAATGGAACCAGACTGCTGGCGACTAATATTAAAAAAGATTTCAGAGCAGCTTTTAAACTGATTCCTAGGGGAAAGTCGACAGGAGCTGGGCAGCTTCCGGTTCGAGAGGGTGAAATGCCAAGTATGGAGGACGAAATCCATACACAAATGGCTGAGTCAACAGAAAAGATAGATAGTAGTAGTCGAGAGGTAGGACATGGTAGGCCTTATACAAATTCTCACAAACAGCCAAAGTTGAAAGTGCACCAGAGAAATAAATATAAATGTCTGTACGCAAACGCTAGAAGCCTTCGAACAAAAATAGGGGAGTTGGAATATTTGGCAAAGGAAAAAAATATTGATATTATTGGCATAACAGAAACCTGGTGGACGGAGGAAAACAAATGGGACACAAAGATTCCAGGTTATAAACTGTACAGGAAAGACAGGAGAGGGAAAACGGTGGCGGTGTGGCTTTGTACATAAATGAAGAGCTAGAATCTCATGAATTAGAACTTAAAGAAATTTCAAACTCACCTACAGAAACATTGTGATAAAAGTCCCAGGACAAAAAACTAATCTAGCACTAGGGATCTGCTATCGCCCTCCCAACCAAACTCCAGAGGCAGACTGCTATCTGGAAAATGAAGTTAAACAGGCCTCAAAAAGAAATACATTAGTCATAATGGGGACTTCAACTATCCCCAAATAGATTGGCCAAATTCTTGTTCTACGATGAAAGAGAGACAAGGTTCCTCGACATGCTAGCTGATTATTCCCTTGAGCAGATGGTCATGGAACCAACCAGGGGAAAGGGGATCCTGGACTTGGTGCTAACTAATGAACAAGATCTCGTTCAAGATGTCCTTGTAACTGAGCCCATAGGTACCAGTGACCACAACACAATAACCTTCAACTTAAGTTTGATAGCAAACTGTCAGTAAAAACTAACACAGAGACCTTAAATTTTCACAAAGGGAATTTCACCAAATGAGAAAAATTATAAAGAACAAACTAAAAGGAGCAGTAAAAAAAATCAAATCCCTCCAAAATGCTTGGAAACTGTTTAAAAATACCTTAAAACAGGCCGAACTAAAATGCATTCCAATAAAAGAAAGAGGCATGGAAAGTCCAAAAGGACACCAGTATGGCTTACAAACGAAGTAAAAGATGTGATTGGAAAGAAGAAAACTCATTTAAGAAATGGAAGGCTCTTCCTGCCGAGGAGAACAGAAAGGAACACAAGCTCTGGCAAACTAAATGCAAAGCAACAGTCAGGAAAGCCAAGAGAGATTTTTGAGGCACACATAGCAAAGAATATTAAAAAAACAACAAAAACTTCTTTAAGTACATCAGAAGCAGGAACCCAACTAGAAAAGCAGTTGGGCCACTCGACGACAATGGCCAGAAAGGGAAAATCAGCGAAGACAAAGAGATTGCTGAGCGGCTAAATGACTTCTTTGCCTCCGTTTTCACACAGGAGGACAGACAACATATGCCTTCAGCTGAGTCAGTTTTTTCAGGGAGGGAATTAAAAGAATTAAAACAGATAGAGATAAACAAGGAGGATGTTCTCATATGCCTTACTAAACTAAATGTCAACAAATCACCAGGTCCAGACGGCATCCACCCCAGAGTTCTTAAGGAACTCAAGTGTGAAATTGCTGAACTTCTAGCTAAGATATATAACCTTTCTCTAAGATCAGGCACTGTACCCGAGGACTGGAGGGAGGCAAATGTAACACCGATCTTCAAGAAAGGATCCAGAGGTGATCCAGGAAATTATAGACCAGTCAGTTTAACCTCAGTTCCAGGCAAAATGATGGAAACCATTATTAAAGAAAAAATTACTAGGCACATAGAAGAACAGGCATTGCTGAAAGAAAATCAACATGGTTTCTGCAAAGGCAAATCATGTCTTACTAACTTGTTAGAATTCTTTGAGGGTGTAAATAAACACATAGATAAAGGGGACCCAATTGATATTGTTTACCTTGACTTTCAAAAGGCTTTTGACAAAGTCCCTCACCAAAGGCTCCTAAATAAGCTCTTCAGCCATGGAATCAGGGGACAGGTCTTGTCCTGGATTGGAACCTGGCTAAACTGTAGGAAACAAAGGGTGGTAATAAACGGACATTTCTCTGGGTGGAAAGAGGTGGGAAGTGGCGTACCCCAAGGTTCAGTTTTGGGTCCGTTACTTTTTAATTTATTCATTAATGATCTGGATGTAGGAGTGAATTCTGAGGTAGCAAAGTTTGCAGACGACACTAAATTGTTCAGGGTAGTTAAAAATGAAACTGATTGTAAAGAGCTCCAGAAAGATCTCTCAAAATTGAGTGAATGGGCAACAAAGTGGCAAATGCATTTTAACCTAAACAAGTGTAAAGTCATGCACATCGGGCAAAGAACCCCAACTACACCTACCAATTGATGGGGTCAAAGCTCTCGAGACAAACCAGGAAAGGGATCTCGGGGTTTTGGTGGACAGCTCAATGAAGATGTCAACCCAGTGCGCTGCAGCAGTGAAAAAGCAAATTCTATGCTAGGCATGATCAGAAAGGGAATCGAAAATAGGTCAGCAAATGTTGTATTACCTCTCTACAAATCTATGGTAAGGCCACATTTGGAGTACTGTGTACAATTCTGGTCTCCGCACCTTAAGATGGATATAACGGAACTGGAAAAGGTACAGAAAAGGGCAACAAGAATGATCCAAGGGATGGAGCGGCCCTTATGAAACCAGGTTGCAACGCCTTGGTCTTTTCAGCCTTGAAAGACGGCGTTTAAGAGGTGACTTGATCGAAGTGTATAAAATCATGCATGGGATAGAAAAGGTGAATAGAGAAAATATTTTCTCTGTCACCCAACACTAGGACTAGAGGGCACTCCTGAAGCTCCAAGGTAGGAAAATTAGGACTAATAAAGGGAAATATTTCTTCACCCAGAGGGTCATTGGGTTATGGAACTCACTTCCAGAGGAGGTTGTGACAGCGGTCAGCCTGGACAGCTTCAAGGCAGGATTAGACAGATTCATGGATACCAAGTGTATCGGTAGTTACTGAAAAGGACATTCAAGTGCCACCTCGGAGTTGGTTGAGGTAGGCAGGATGTCCCTGGGTACTGGTTGTGGGGGGTCGGGAGCAGGTCAGGGTTTTGCCCTCCCTTCTGCTCGAGATCCCCGTGTACAACTGGTGGGCCACTGTGTGATACAGAATGCTGGACTAGGTGGGCTGAGGTCCGATTCAGCATGGCTCTTCTTATGTTCTTATGTTCTTAAGTCCAACTCAGTCCACATATGTGGTCATTCAATTTGGTCTGTTGCCAGTCTCAGCCATTATTCTGGGAATACTTCATTCCATAGCCAGGATTTCACTAGCCTCCTAAAAGACAAGAGGGAGGGGGCAGAGTGATCTCACTTGGGAGGGAGTTCCATAGCCGAGGGGCCACCACAGAGAAGACCTTGTCTCCCATTCCCGCCAGACGTGCTTGCGAAGGTGGCAGGACCGAGAGCAGGGCCTCTCCAGAAGATCTTAGCGTCCTTGATGGTTCATAGGGGAGAATATGTTCAGACAGGTAAAATGGGCTGGAACCGTATAGGGTCTTATAGGTTAAATTGGGAAGTGCGTGGCATGGGATCCAATATAACAGCCGGCAGAGTGATCTTGTTTGCTGTGGACTCATCTTGTTGTGTTTCTAATAAATATTATTATTATTTTGACATAACCAAATTTTGAAAGTGCGTTCCATATGTTGTTGTTGTTGTTATATTGGGTGGAGGGAAGCAGCATTTTTTGGAATGAAGGGGTACAAATATAACAACAACAGCACCAACAAAGAACAGCACCCTTTGGGGAGATGGATGGGAGATGGTGGGTTTGTTTTGAATGAAGGGGGTAAATTGTGGCAGTGCAGCGATTGGATTCCTCTTGGCCATTGATAAAAGTGTTGAAACCATACCATGTGATTTCAATGGACTTCTCCCCTGTGCAGGGCGACAGCGGGGGTCCGGTCCAGTGTCGGGAGTCTCGCTCCGAGCGTTTCTGGGTCCTGGGGGTCCTGAGCTGGGGGTCCGTGGATTGCGCTGTGGTCAAGAAGCCGAGCATCTTCATCTCCACCCAGTACTTCCTTGACTGGATCCAAGAACATTCCAAGGGGACCCTCTATCACCCACCTCGACCACCGCTGTTGGCGCAGCTCACCACGACTACAACCACGATTGAGCCCACCACCCCACCAATGGTCACTTGGGCCCCCTACTGGTACCTGACCTGGGCCCGGCCGACCCAGGTGACCCCTTGGCTGCCCCCCTGGATGAGTTATGGTCGATGGAGGATCACCAGGTGGCGCCCCATGCCGAGACCCTCTGGGTGGATCGGGCCCACACACCGGCCCTGGACCACGCGAGGGTTTTACTTCGGCCGAAACAGCCCTCACCATGAACGCAGTGCTCAAACCGAGCTGAGGAACATCTACAGTGGCCTGTATTTGATAGATGATCAGTCAGACACAACGCCCGCTGCGGCCACCCAGTCAGGAACATTAATGCGCTACATTGTAGAGGTCAGGCCTCTCTATGATAAGGACAAGAAAATAAAACGAAATTGATTTGGTAAAAAGGAAATCGCATTTCTTCGTTTTGAGCACCATGATCTAATCAGAGGTGCATCTACACTGTAGCCTTAATGCAGTTTGGCACCACTTGAACTGCTGCTGCTGCTGCTGCTTAGAGCAATGGAATCCTAGGAGTTATACTTTTGATACACATTTAGCGTGCATCTGCACTGTATATTTAATGCTGTTTGGCACCACTTGACACACAGCAGGCTTAATGCTATGGAATCCTGGGAGTTATAGTTTTATAAAATCTTACTGCCAAAGAATGAAGGTGCCTTATCAAACTACAACTTCCAGGATTCCGTAGCATGAAGTCATGGCAGTTCAAGTGATGTCGGAATTACATTAATTCCTCCATATAGATCAAAACGTATGTTTTAAATGGTTTTATTGTATGATTTTATACATTTGTTTTTTAGTGTTTTAAACCAGTGTTCCCAACCAGTGTGCCATGGCACACCAGTGTGCCGTGAGCGATCCTCAGGTGTGCCGTGGGAAATTGGAGCCTCCAATCCCCGAACACTTTTTCTCCTCCACTCGGGTTCCCGTCTTCCCGGCCTCACTCCGCTTGCTTTGCCTCGCTTTGCTCTGGGGCGAGCCCCACTGGTCACGCCTCCCTCCCTCCCTCCCCCCTCCCCTCCTGAACACGCTCACGCTGCCCCCTCAGATCAAAATGGTGGCAGAAGCGGCAGCGTAGAAGAAAACGTAAGTGTTGGCCGGGAGGGGGAAGAAAGGGCGCGAAGGGGGAGGAAGAGGTCTCTGATGAAAGCTGGCATGGGCAAACTTGGACCTTCCACCATTCCTAGCAGCCTCAGGCCCTTTTCCTCCCCCCCCCCAGCCATTTAAGCAGGAAAGGGCCTCAGGCTGTTAGGAATGGTGGGAGTTGGAGTCCAAAGCACCCAGGGGGCCGAAGTTTTCCCATGCCTGTTTTAGGGACCTTCAAGTGGTGAGCCTCCTTCCAACATTGTGATTCTGGAGAGAAAACAAACAACAACATAACATAACATTGTTTGAGTCCACAGTGAACTCTGGGTGTAGGTGAACTACAACTTCCAAATTCAAGGTCAATTCCCAAGCAAACCCTTTCAGTACTTTCTGTTGGTAATGAGAGTTCAATATGCCAATATTCCATTGTTTCAAGAGTTCAGAATGCCCTTTGATTGTGTGTTAACTATAAATCCCAGAAACTGTAACTCCCAAATGTCAAGGCCTATTTTCCCCAAACTCCATCTGTGTTTTCGCATTTGGGCATATTGAGTATTCATGCCAAGTTTGGTCCTGATCCAACATTGTTTGAGTCCACAGTGCTCTCTGGATAGAGGTGAACTACAACTCCAAAACCCAAGGTCAATGCCCACCAAACTCTTATAGCGTTTTCTCTTGGTTATGGGAGTTCTGTGTGGGAAGTTTGTGTCTTTCTGCCATTCCTGCCAGGATATCTATGTTGTGTTCATCGAAACAGGCCCAGGTTTCACACTGAGTGTATAAATACATTTAAAAACATATTAACTAGATGTATTACTGTGTTAGAGTGTCATTTTGTGTCATTTTGGTTGGTGGTGTGCACACCCCAGGATTTTGTCAATGTAAAAAATGTGCCGCGGCTCAAAAAAGGTTGAAAAACACTGTTTTAAACTATACATTGTATATTGTTACAGCATTGAATGGCTGCCTCTTTTAAGCCGCCTTGAGTCATTTTCGGGTTTGAGAAAGGCGGGATAGAAATACCATAAATATATATATATATATATATAAATTAAAGAATTAACCCCCTCATCTAATAATTATTCTTCTTGGCTTTTCTTCGTGAACGAAGATTCTTTTTTCCCCCAATATAGTTTTTATTGTGAGATTTTTTAGTGTTATATAGTGAGAGAGTACATCAGTACAGAAAAAAGAAATTGGAAAAATACAAGGAAATATATACAGCAGCCCACCCGAGGAAAGGGGGGGGGAGGGAGTAGGGGGGGGGGGCGAGCAAAGGAGAACTCTGCCAGAACAGACATTTTTTACATCATGTCAAATACTTGAATATTCTTTGTCATGTCTCTTTACCTTGTAGGTGTTAATCTTAATCTCACATATATAGCCTCTATGTGTGGCTATAGAGCAGTGGTTCTCAACCTTCCTAATGACATGACCCCTTAATACAGTTCCTCATGTTGTGGTGACCCCTTATCAAAAATTATTTTTGTTGCTACTTCACAACTGTAATTTTGCTACTGTTATCTAGTGTAATGTAAATATCTGATATGCAGGGTGTATTTTCATTCAAATTTGGCACAAATGTATTTATGTTATTCATTTAAAATTTTTGTACCCCGACCTTCTCACCTCTATAGAGGGACTCAGACCGGCTTACAGCAAAAATTCAATGCTATACAAATAAAAACCTGCTACAACATTATTAAAAACTTAAAACACAAAATTACATACATACAAATTACATACATACATACAAATACCGATACACCCAAATTTGAATAATGGTGGGATTCGGGTGTATCAGGTATTTGTATGTATGTATGTAGTTACTGGGATTTGAAGTTCATCCACAATCAAAGAGCATTCTGAACTCCACCAATGATGAAATCGAACCAAACTTGGCACACAGAACTCCCATGACTAACAGAAAATACTGGAAGGGTTTGGCGGGCATTGACCTTGAGTTTTGGAGTTGTAGTTCACCTACATCCCGAGAGCACTGTGGCCTCAAAACAATGATGGATCTGGACCAAACTTGGCATGAACATCAACATGCCCAAATGTGAACTCTGGTGAAGTTTGGGGAAAATAGACCTTGACATTTGGAAGTTGTAGTTGCTGGGATTTATAGTTCACCTACAATCAACGAACATTCTGAACCCCACCAAAGTTGGAATTGGGCCAAACTTCCCACACAGAACCCCAATGACCAACGGAAAATGCTGTGTTTTCTGATGGTCTTTGGCAACCCCTCTGACACCCCTTCGCGACCCCTCCAGGGGTCCCGACCCCCAGGTTGAGAAACACTGCTATAGAGGGTAAGAGTATATCATAGTTGCTACAGTTATTTTTAGCTATTTACTACTTATTACTTAAAAGTTGTAACGAGGGTGGTAACAAAATGAGTAGTCCTTGTTATACCTCTTACTTATATCTGTAAAAGATATTCTTCTACTGAAGACCAGTCCGTTGTCTTAATGGGTTTTCCACTGCTACGGTGTAGGAGGAAAGTTAATCTGTCCATATCCTTTATGTCCAGAAGCTTTTCTCGCCAAAGGTCCATCTCAGGAATTTTATCAAGTTTCCAAAAACTTGCATACACCAAACGTGCAGCTGTTATTATGTATGTAAAGAGCTTGTCCTCATTTTGATTTAATATGATGTATTTATCCTTCAGGCCAAGAAGGAAGAGTTTTAAGGGAATTGTCATTTGGAGACTTTTTCACAAGTCCACCAGAGGTGGTAGAAACTGCCTTCATGGCTCTTGCATTTCCAGCAGGCACTGGAGTTATTCTTATACATAAGAACATAAGAACATAAGAAGAGCCATGCTGAATCGGACCTCAGCCCATCTAGTCCAGCATTCTGTATCGCACAGTGGCCCACCAGTTGGATCTGTCTAATCCTGCCTTGAAGCTGTCCAGGCTGACCGCTGTCACAACCTCCTCTGGAAGTGAGTTCCATAACCCAATGACCCTCTGGGTGAAGAAATATTTCCCTTTATTAGTCCTAACTTTCCTACCTTGGAGCTTCAGGGAGTGCCCTCTAGTCCTAGTGTTTTGTGACAAAGAAAATAGTTTTTCTTTATTCAACTTTTCTATCCCATGCATGATTTTATACACTTCGATCAAGTCACCCCTTAAACGCCGTCTTTCAAGGCTGAAAAGACCAAGGCGTTGCAACCTGGTTTCATAAGGGAGCCGCTCCATCCCTTGGATCATTCTTGTTGCCCTTTTCTGTACCTTTTCCAGTTCCGTTATATCCTTCTTGAGGTGCGGAGACCAGAATTGTACACAGTACAAATGTGGCCTCACCATCAATTTGTAGAGAGGTAATACAACATTTGCTGACCTATTTTTTGATTCTCTTTTTGATCATGCCAAGCATAGAATTTGCTTTTTCACTGCTGCAGCCACTGGGTTGACATCTTCATTGAGCTGTCCACCAAAACCCCAAGATCCCTTTCCTGGTTTGTCTCGGAAATTTGACCCCATCAATTTGTAGGTGTAGTTTGGTGTTAATGACTTTACACTTCTTTAGGTTAAATAGTTTTAACCAGTTTTCCTTCAGGCTTTCTGGAGCTCTTTACAATATGTTTCATATTACTAATTTTTTTGGTGTTCCATCTATGAAATTTTTAACCAGTTTTCCTTCAGGCTAACCTGTATATTTAATTTTTGCCAAATTTGTTTTTAATTGAGTGCCCAATGTTTTTAGCCCAACGTATCATGCACGTTTTGATAAGTTCCTGTTCTGTTTCCCATTCTAGTAATTTATTATATAATTTCGTCATAATTTTTTTGTTCATCTCCAATACCTTTCCCCAGAACTCTTCCTTTGCCTCGAATCCTTTTACCTTATCCTCTTTATAAGTCTCTTTAATTTGAAAGTACTGTAACCAACTCAGATTGCCGAATTGTTGTCTAATTTCTTCTAGAGTTTTTAAGTCCCAATCTTCATTTTTTTTTTCTTCAGAAGGTCTTTGTAGGTTGGCCAGCATTGCCAGCCCAATAAACGTCTTTGTTTGGCCTCCAGGGGGGAGATCCAAAGAAGGGTTTTCGGGTGAAAGAATGCCTTATATTTGTTCCATACTTTTAATAGGGCTGACCTAATAAAATGGTTACCATTTTTTTTTTCAATTTTTGATTGGTTATACCAACGAACGAAGATTCTTAGGAAGGACTCACCCCACGCTTTCCACAAGCGCGTTGATGATTCGGAGGTTGGATGTGTCCTTCGAGCCTGTGCAATGGATTTTTCTGGTGGAGCACAGCGTGCACAGAGCTGGCCTCACCCTTTAAACCAGGGGTGCTCACACTTTTTCAGCATGGGAGCTACTGATTAAAAAACCAAGTCCCAAAGATCGCCTGCCCAGAAATGTAAAACGTATAACTATTTTCTTACTTATTTATTTATATTTATTATTCATTTTTATGTACCACTCTTTCCAGCAGGCTCGGGGCAGTTGACATAAAATGAAGTTAGAAAACATCAACATTTCAATTTAATAACAACAATATAAAACAGAGCATAAAAATGCATCCAACCACCCCGTTTCTCCCACACTGCCATATTACCACACATATTATCAGCCAGAAAGTAAGAAGAGAGGCTTTTGAACTGCAAGGCCATTTAATACTCAGCAAGGTAAACAAAGGGGCATGCAAAAATACATCCAACCACCCCATTTCTCCCACATTTCCATATTCCCCAACATATATTTCTCAAGGAACAAAGCAAGCAGAGAGGCTTTGGAGCTAAAAGGCCATTTTTAAACATTAAAAATAAACAAAGAGACATGCCACAGAACAATCAAGCACCCACCCCAAAGTAAAAAGACCGACCTTTGAGATGTGGTAAGGAAATGACCCCAAAGCGTCCTTCTTCTTCTCCGTCGTTGCTCCTATTTCCATGCTGCCACCATGCGTGCCACCTCCAAGAGCTCACGAGAAGTCCGAGGGGCAGAATGGGCGCTTCTGCGCATGCGCGCGGGGCCAGCCATGCATCGCCGTCATCCAGGCCTGCCCCCTTTGGTCTCCTACAACTCTGAGTGGCTGGAGAAGGATGGAGGGAGGAGGAGGAATCCAAAAGAGGGGCCCATTCTGCCTCTTGGACTCTGGAGCTTTTGGAGGCGGCGCGTGAGCAGGGAGCGGGGAGGAGCAATGACGGAGGACTTATTTGCAGCGTGCAGGGGCACGTGAAGAGGACCAACAGCAAAAAACCTGGTCAGGGCCTGAAGATCACCAGGATGAGGCCTGAAGATCACCCTGGTGATCCCGATCACCATTCTGAGCACCCCTGCTTTAAACTAAAGGTTTGTCTGCTGGGGCCTAGCAAGCTTGGACGGTGGCAGCGAGGTCCTCAGGTCGTAGGTTTGAGTCGAGTTTCCTTCTCTAGATGGTTGACCTTACAGGGTTAGATGAGCACCATCTGCCCGGGTTTGAAATCAGAGTTTTCCTTCTCTTAGGATGGTTGCCAAGAGGCTAGAGAGCCCACCCTGCCCTTTGACGCTCTTTGTCAGACCCTTCGGTTGTGACCTGTCTGGCATGGGAGAGCCTACCAGTGACTATTATGCCACCGCCAGCATAGCTCACAACTTCATTAGGGTATGCAAGCCTCTCCCGCACGACAAGGGGGCGCCAATGGAGAGGATGGTCGAAGTGGTCAATGGTCAAAGTGTTCCCTGGTTAAAGTGCTCCCTGGTGAAGTTAAAAAGTTTGAGAACCACTGTTCTAGACCTTTGGTTGTCCATTTCTGGACTCCTTCCAGCTTGTTTTTGGACGTGCCATGCGGGTCTTTGTGTTCTGATGGGACTCAGATCAGTGGCGGATTGTGCTGGGCAGCTTTGGCCACAGCCACCCCCTTACGTTACATGAACAGTGGTTTGCTGAGAATTTGATATATATTTGGATGGAATCTTGAATATTTGAGCATTGGATGACAGCCTATAATTTGCCACATGCTTTTGATTGCAACTACAGCCTTGATAAAGGTCAGCCATGACCAAAACGGGAGGATCCTAATACATCTTTGTGATCCCGTCGGCTGGAAGATATATGCACATTAGCATATTTATTTACCTGTGCATGAGGCTTGTTTATTCTTGGTAATAACGAAGGAATACTAACCAGCCTTTGAGGCTATATATGGAGTACTGTTTGCCCTCAAGGATTACCGCGATCATCCTCTTTCCGGACACGTGGTTTGCCCAAGCCACGCGAGAGCGCCCGCTACTCCCGCGAGACTCTGTGCGTCATTGGAGACGCATCTGGACTGTGGCGCATGGATTTTTGGAATTTCCAATGCACTTAATGGAATTAAGCGTGCAATGGACTGGCTATTCATACATGTGTTTTGAGGAAATTGTGGTTATTTGTAAATTGACATCGTATGTCTTACCAGGCTGTTGTGGCACAACTCACGTGTCCTGATACATAATACAGAAATATTTTTGCAATTGTTCTTTCCAGCTCCAGCCCAGGTCCAAACATTTCTGGGAGGTATTGTCGAAGGCTTTCATGGCCAGAATCACTGCGTTGTAGGTCTTTTCGGACTATATGGCCACGTTCTAGAGCAGAGGTGCTCATTAGGTAGCTCGGGAGCTACTAGTAGATCTTCGGCCCTCTTCCAGGTGACTTTCGGGCCTCACCAGCCGGATGGGACGCTCCTGCCATGCGCGCGCACACCCTGCGCACACGCGCGCTCCTGCTGCTGGTCTCCGCTCTTGTGGTGCTTCTTTCACCTGTGGGCATTGCAGGAAGAAGGAAGCACGAGGCGGGGCCTCTGGGGGGAGCACCCTGCCTCTCTCTCGTCCAGAAGCAGCTGTGCAGCCTCAGTTGCCGGCAAAACAGGCAGGGCGGCGTGCTCCCTCTGGATGCCCCGCCTTGTGTTTTCTCCTTCCTGCAATGCCCCGCAGGCGGAAGAAGCGCTGCGCGGGCGGAAAACAGCAGCAGGAGCACGCACGGTGGCAAGAGCGCGCGGTGGCGGGAGAGCGCAGGAGAGCGTGGCGGCGGGGGCAGGTAGATCTTTTGGACTTGGTTGCTTTAAGAGTAGCTCGCATGCTGAAAAAGTGTGAGCACCCCTGGTCTAGAGGCATTATCTCCTGACATTTAGCCTGCATCTGTGGCAAGCATCCTCAGAGGTTGTGAGGTCTGTTGGAATTAGGAAAATTGGGTTTCTATATCTGTGGAATGATGTCCAGGGTGGGAGAAAGAACTCTTGTCTGTTGGAGGCAGGTGTGAATGTTTCAATTGGCCACCTTGATTAGCATTTATTTATTTATTTATTTATTTCTTCAGTCTTGTATTCCGCTCCTCCCCACAGGCTCGGGGCGGATAATAACAATATAAATGGGCATCATGTCGCAGACATGGAGCCCTACAATAAAAGCATAAAACACATTAAAAACACAATTTGACACATTTCGAGGTGCAGGGTGACATACATAGTTCTTGAGGTGCAAATCCTTCTATGCCTAATTAAAGGCTAGTCCAAAGAGGGCGGTCTTACAAGCCCTTCTGAATGGTGCTAGCTCTGAGATGGCTCGAGCACTGTCCGGCAAAGAGTTCCACAGCACTGGAGCTGCTGCAGAAAAGGCTCTCTGTCTAGTCGCAGATAGGTAGCAGGAGCGGACTGATGGTACCGTCAGCAGATTCTGTTCATCTGACCGCAGTGATCTCGGGGGTAGATACGGGGTAAGGCGGTCCCTCAAGTGATGGCCTGGCAGTTGTTTGGTGTGGCTTGTTACTGCCTGGGGGAATCTTTTGTTGGGAGGTGATTAGCTGTCCCTAATTGTTTCCTCCCTGGAGTTTCCCTGTGTGGGGGTGTCGTTTTGCTGTTATAATTTTAGAGGTTTTTTTAAGTACTGGTAGCCAGATTTTGTTCATTTTCATGGTTTCCTCCTTTCTGTTGAAATTGTCCACACGCTTATGGATTTCCGTGGCTTCTTCTCTGTGTAGCCTGACATGGTGGTTGTGAGAGTGGTCCAGCATTTCTGTCTTCTCAAACAATATGCTGTGTCCAGGTTGATTCATCGGGTGCTCTGGTATGGCTGACTTTACTCTCCACTTGCCTCACCCCCAACAGACCCCTGAAGATGCGCTTAGCCACAGATGCAGGCAAAACGTCAGGAGAGAATGCTACTGGAACATGGCCATACAGCCCGGAAAACTCACAGCAACCCAAGAATGCAGTTTGCCACCAATTTGCCACTTATGACTCATTTATGGAATCCTGAGAGTTGTAGTTTTACAAGTGATATCGGAGGCAAGACGCCCCCCCCCCCTCCCAGGACTCTGTAAAAGATAGTTCAAAACCAAGAAATTCATAGTTTTTCCAGGGACACCAGGCTGGAATGATCCCATAATCCCCTATCTCTCTCTCCCCCATGTGGGAACCTAGGGCTCTTCCCATACCCTCATGGCTCCACATGGCAATGTATGGACTTTCTATGAACTTTCATGAACTTTCATGGACTTTTGCCAACTTTTAATGACTTTTCAAAAACTTTTGGGAACTTTTCCCCTTTTCAAACCCATAGACTTTCGTTTCTATGGACTCTGGGAGGGTGGAGTGGGCTGATGATATGGTTCCTATCCCCCACCCCCATACACATGAATGTATTCCCTACATGCTATTCCATTCCCTGTGTCTCTATATGAAATCTAAAATATGAAATGTCACCTCTTCATGACCCCAGCACAGCAAAACCCCAGGGAATTCTCCTATTTCCTGGGCTAAATTAATCCCCTGACACTGTGCTTAACAAAGACATATTGCATGAACAATAGCAGCGGATGTGTCCTTTCAAGCTTCAAAGTTGGGCCCCTTGAATAGATGGCCATTGCATGCAGCTTGTTTTTATATGTTGTGACCCGCCCCGAGCCTACAGGGAGGAGCGGAATACAAGATCAAATAATAAATAAATAAAATAAATAAATAAATAAATAAATGTGTGGAGGGGTGGATGACCTCCGCAGAGAGCTGGACAGGGGGAGTATGACTTTGCTCGTTCTCTTGGACATTTCAGCGGCTTTCGATACCGTCAACCACTGTATCCTTCTGGGGAGACTTGCTGGGATGGGACTCGGGGGCACGGTCCTTCTGTGGCTCCATTCCTTCCTGGAAGGTCGTTCCCAGTCGGTGAAGCTGGGGGATTCCTGCTTGGACCCCTGGCTTTTGACCTGTGGGGTCCCACAAGAATCTATTTTATCCCCAATGCTGTTCAACATCTACATGAAACCGCTGGGCAAGGTCATCCGGAGTTTTGGAGTACGGTGCCACCTCTATGCAGATGACACCCAACTCCAGTACTCTTTTCCACCAGATTCCAAGGAAGCCCCTCGGATATTGAACCAGTGCCTGGCCGCTGTGACGGTTTGGATGAGGAGGAACAAGCTGAGGATCAATCCCGATAAGACAGAGGTCCTCCAGGTCAGTCGCCCATCTGATCGGGGTATTGGGTGGCAACCTGTGCTGGACGGGGTCACATTCCCCCTGAAGTCACAGGTCCGCAGTTTGGGGGTTCTCTTAGATTCAGCTCTGACGCTTGATGCTCATGTTTCGGCGGTGGTTGGGAGAACCTTCGCACAGTCAAAACTCGTGCGCCAACTGCGACCATACCTTGTGAAGTCTGACTTGACCATGGTGGTCCACGCCTTGGTTACCTCTAGATTGGATTACTGCAATGCGCTCTACATGGGGCTTCCCTTGAAGACGGCCCAGAAACTTCAACTTGTCCAATGCTCTGCTGCCAGATTAATAACTGGGGCAGGTTACAGGGAGAGGTCGACCCCCCTGTTTAAAGAGCTCCACTGGCTGCCGTTTACTTTCCAGGCCCAATTCAAGGTGCAGGTGATTACCTACAAAGCCCTAAACAGTTTGGGACCCGCCTACCTTCGTGACCGGCTCTCCTCCCATGAACCAACCCGAGCCCTTCGCTCCTCAGGGGAGGCCCTCCTTTCGCCCCTTCTAGTCTCACAAACTCAGCTTGTGAGCACTAGGGAGCGAGCCTTCTCCTCTGTGGCCCCCCACCTTTGGAATTCCCTCCTGGGAGAGATCAGGAATGCCCCCTCACTGGAATCCTTCAGGAAACAACTGAAAACCTGGTTCTTCCACCAGGCTTTTGGAGATTAGACCCCCCAAATGCCCCCGTTTTTGCTGAGACCTCTCTCCCCCCCCCATATGATCCTTTATGTTTTGACACTACTCCAGTTATCTCCCCCGAGTTTTTAAACACTTTATATGTACACGTGGCTTGCCCTGTCGTTTCTGTTTCAGATTCATCTATGTTGTTGTATTTTCAAAGATGTATTTTTATTGTGTTTATTGTTTTTATTGTGTATATTGTTTTCTGATGTTTTTGATATTTTCTGTGATTTGTTGCTCAGGCACAGCCCCATGTAAGCTGCTCTGACTCCCCTTTGGGGAGATGGATGTGGGTTAGAAATAAAGTTTTATTATTATTATAATATGTCCCTGCATCATCAGATTTCGGAGCAGGCCGTCCGATAAGTATGCCCCATGGGGAGTCTACCATTTTCCACAAAGGTGACATTTTGGCCTTCGGAAAGCTGGAATGTCACAATCCGCCTCACCTCTTCTGTTCTCACTTCCTTGGACCGAAACTCAATGCAAGATAGTACCATCAACCGGCTATATTCCAGATTAAAGATTACTGGGACCTGTCAGACCCAGATGTTTATTTCCTCACTCAGGACAATACAGAAATTAGCTTGAGGACTCTTTCGAGTAATCACCGACGCTTGGACAAATATTAGAGTAATTTAATCCATTCATCTTTCCTTCCTGGATCATTGTTTCCTGCTTGGCCCGCCTCCCTTGCTTGCATTGGTTGAGAGCCCAAAGCGGCACTAGCCTTTGATTGGCTGAGGCGCTGCTAAGCTAGCAGTCCCGTTTTTCTATAAAATGTACTGTATTGCATGTATGCTTTAGGTCAGCTTTGGGCAAACGACTGTGGCTGTCATCCGCTACCAGCTGGAACGAATAAACAACTCGGTGGCATTTTCTTCAACTTTGGTGAGATTTATTTGGGGAATTTTTATTTATTTATTTTATTTATTTACTTACTTACTTTATTTATATTCCACTCTTCTTCACCCCGAAGGGGACTCAGAGCGGATTACAGGCACACATACTTTAGCAGCCAATTCCTGCTATTTCACAAACACACATATAAACGAACAGAGGCAAACTCTGGCCACCAGGGGGAGCTGGCGCACTCCTCATCTCTCAGCATTTCCAGCATCCCTTGTTGTTCTTCCGCATTCCTGGAGTTCTTTAATGGCCTCATAATTCAGTCAAAATTTGCCTCCCCACTTAATGTGGTTACCTTTATCACCTACTTCACAGATGCAACTGTCTTTCGGGCTGCAAAGGTCGACAGCAGGCTACACTTAAAGGTCGAGCACCCACCTCGACCCGGGCAGGCCTCGAACTCATGACCTACTGGTCAGAGAGATCTTATGCAGCTGACACTTAGCCAGCTGCGCCACATTCCCAGTGCTATTCCCGGGAATCAGGGAAAACTTTTAATTGGGTGCTTCTTTTCTTGCCAGAGTAACGGATCCTCTTTGGAGGGTCTGTAGAGGTTTTCTGCCTTCTCTGGGCAAGCCCCTTCCAAGTTCCTGCTCGACATCACAAGGCCTGTTGGCTCTTCTCTGCCAAGTGATGCTGCTGCTTCGCCAAGCCACAAGACCCATAATTCCACAGCCACAAGCTGTGTGATGTCGGAGTGTTGACCTGGACAGAACCTGGGAACTTCCGCATTTTGTGACGTCACAGATTCTGAGAAAATGTGGAGGAGAAGGAAGGAGCATCAGAGCCGGGCACCACGAGAAGGATGAAGAAATGGCCTCTCCTCCCTACCCTGTTGCTTGCTGCTCTTGGGGCCATCCAAGCCATCGACGATGGCAGCTGCGAGTAAGTGGCCTGGGAGGGGTTTGGGCCCAAAGAACCACGGAGGGGTCCATTACTTTTGGGGGTGGTGCTGAGGCTGGGCCACAACTCACAACATGAATTTCAAGAGGGAGGAATGCCTCACACTCAGGTCATTTACTTACTTACTTAGGTGGTCCCTTGTTCGAGTAAGATTGTCCTCCAAGGGCAGTGTCCTGGCGATAGGTACGTAGGTGGCTGTGGTACGTAGCTCTTCTTGACCTGCATCTTCTCCCGCAGTGAGGGCATCAGTTTCCAGGTGGAGGGTGGTTCTGGTCAGGGTTGGCTTGGCATGCCTTCCTCTTGGCATGTTTATTCCTTTCGCCCTCCATTCGTGCCTCTTCAAATTCTACAACACTGCTGGTCACAGCTGACCTCCAGTTAGAGCAGTCAAGGGCCAGGGCTTCCCAGTTCTCGGTGTCTATGCCACAGTTTTTAACGTTGGCTTTGAGCCCATCTTTCAATCTCTTTTCCTGCCCTCCAGCATTCAGTTTCCTGTTCTTGAGTTTGGAGTAGAGTAACTGCTTTGGTGATCTTTGGGCATTCTGAGAACATGGCCAGTCCAGCGGAGTTGATGATATAGGAGCATCGCTTCAATGCTGGTGGTCTTTGCTTCTTCCAGCACGCTGAGATTTCCCCACCTGTCTTCCCATGGATGTTTTGGAGGAAACACTGATGGAATCGTTCCAGGAGTTGCATGTTACGTCTGTATGACACTCAGGTAGAGACAATGGCATAGAGAGATGGGTGACACCTGGCTCAATAATGGGTCCATGGGAACGACACCTAGAGACTTCATCCCAATGTTTGGAAGAGTGGTTTACTGGACGGAGAGATAGCACAGCGGTAACAACAGCTGTGTTTGCAATCAGAAGGTTGCATGTTCGATTCCCGGGCTGGTCTGGACACCCAGCTGTGAGCCCTGTCCACTGTCCACCTAACAGATCGAAAACAAGCCAGTTGTGAGTAGATGAACTAGGGACCGCTCAGCGGGGAAGGATTTTTATAAGGACTTTACATCACCTGAATAAAAAATAAGGAAGATCGGCTGCCGGAGGCGGAATGCGGAACCAGAGGCTCTCGTCTGAGGATGAAGCAACAGCACCCCCTTGTGACGTAATGGAGCAACTGCACCCGCGACACAACCAGAAGAGGGAAAAAATCTTTCTAATTGCACATGTTTGTCTGCACATGTTTTTCTGTACAATGTATTGTAATTGTATGTCAGTCGGCAGGGATTGCAATCCGCTCTGAGTCCCCTTCAGGGTGAGAAGAGTGGAATATGAATAAAGTGTATTATTATTATTATTATTATTATTATTATTACAGGTCAGGCGTACTCTATTTTGAAATTAAATGGACAGTTTTCCTACCTCCACCACACACAAGCAAACTATCTGTTTTATTCAAGAGTTCTCAGTGGATTGGCCATCTCAGGAGGCTTCGAGGACCACAAGCTGGAGTGCGATGAAGTGGCTAACACAGCCAATGCGATTCTAGGCAGTGTCAATAGGGGTGTAGTGTCCAAATGGAGGAAAGTCATGGTCACACTCTCTTCTGCTTTGGTCAGGCCTTCTCACTGGGAGTAATAAATAGTCCTGTGTCCAGTTCTGAACAAAGTGATTCAAGAAGGAAGTCAGGAAGAGGGAAGGTGTCCAAACGAGGGTGGCCAAAGACTTCTGGAAGACATGAGGCTGGATGGTCATCTGTCGGGAGGGCTTGGATTGTGCCTTCCTGTCTGGCAGAAGAAGGTTGGACTGGATGACCTTTGAGGACCTCTTCCCACTATAGCAGTGTTTCTCAACCTGGGGGTCGGGACCCCCAGGGGATCGCGAGAGGGTTTCAGAGGGGTCACCAATGGCCATCAGAAAACATATATTTCTGATGGTCTTAGGAAGCCCTTTGGCAGAGAAGGTTGAAGATCTCTCTGCTTGTCCTCTTTCTTTTTGGAAACAGACTGTGAATTCTCCCACCTAAAGCTCTACTCTGCGGTGATTGGCAGGCCTCCCAGCCAAGGGGAGGGCTGTTTCTGAGACTCCAAGCAGGGAGGGGAGAGCAGGTGTGCTTGGCGCATGGCAGCATGATGCGCATATGTGGGTGAGGGAGAGTGTGAGAGGTGGGATGGAGGCTCACACCAGCTAGTCCCTTCAAGGCATGAGAGTTCTGTATAGGAAGTTTGACCCAATTCTATCATTGGTGGGGTGCAAGGGGCTCTTTGATTGTAGGTGAACTATAAATTCCAGCAACTGTCAAGATCTATTTTCCACAAACTCCACCAGTGTTCATATTTGGGTATATCGAGGATTCGTGTCAGGTGTGGTCCAGTCCATCCTTGTTGAGTCTATAGTGCTCTCTGGATGTAGGTGAACTACAACTCCCAAATTCAGGGTCAATGCCCACCAAACCCTTCCAGTATTTGCTGTTGGTCATGGGAATTTTGAGTGCCAAGTTTGTTTCAATTCCATTGTTGGCGAGTTCAGAATGCTCTTTGCTTGTAGGTGAACTATAAATCCCAGCAACTACAACTTCCAAATGACAAAATCAACCCAACCCCCCTCCCCCACATGCAAAAATACAGTTATGAAGTAGCAATGAAAATAATGTTATGGTTAGGGGTCACCACAACATGCGGAACTGTATTAAGCATTAGGAAGGTTGAGAAACACTGCACTATAGGATCCTAACATGTGTACGAATGGCTGTGAAACCCTCCAGACATTGTTCAGATGTAACTCCTAGTGAACCTGGACTGGGAGGCATTTGGGGGTCCCTTCCAATTCTATTGATTCTAGGATTTCAATATAGCTTGGGCTGTATCTTCCTGCATGGCTGATTGAGTTTGGGTTGGGTCCCTTCCAACTCTAGTCGAATATGAGTCTGGTGGAGTTTTTCTCTCTGGAGGCTTTTAAGCAGAAGCTGGATGGCCATCTCTTGGAAGGGCTTGGATGGTGTCTTCCTACCTGGCAGAATTGGGGTTGGGCTGAATGGCCCTTGGGGATCCCTCCAATCTAAGATTGTAGGATGGTCTTGCTTCAACCTCTGCCCTTTTGTCACTTTGCAGCGGCATCTGCGGACGGCGCCCGCTGGCGGTGAGCCACGACCTGCTTCGAGTGGTTGGCGGAAGCAACGCCCTCCCCGGATCATGGCCCTGGATGGTCAGCTTCCACTTAATCAAGAAGAATGGCTACGAAAACGTGTGCGGAGGGTCCCTGATCAGCTCACGATGGGTCGTCACCGCTGCCCACTGCTTCTACTTCAAACAGTAAGCCCAAAGACATGGAGCCCTCACTTGCGTTGAGCTTGTGAACCTGGCTAAACTGTAGGAAACAAAGGGTGGTAATAAACGGACACTTCTCTGGGTGGAAAGAGGTGAGAAGTGGCGTACCCCAAGGTTCAGTTTTGGGTCCGTTATTTTTTATTTTTTTCATAAATGATCTGGATGTAGAAGTAAATTCTGAGGTAGCAAAGTTTGCAGACGACACTAAACTGTTCAGGGTAGTTAAAAATGAAACTGATTGTAAAGAGCTCCAGAAAGATCTCTCGAAATTGAGTAAATGGGCAACAAAGTGGCAAATGCATTTTAACCTAAACAAGTGTAAAGTCATGCACATCGGGGCAAAGAACCCCAACTACACCTACCAATTGATGGGGTCAAAGCTTTCCGAGACAAACCAGGAAAGGGATCTTGGTGGACAGCTCAATGAAGATGTCTACCCAGTGCGCTGCAGCAGCGAAAAAAGCTAATTCTATGCTAGGCATGATCAGGAAGGGAATCGAAAATAGGTCGGCAAATGTTGTATCGCCTCTCTACAAATCTATGGTGAAGCCACATCTGGAGTACTGTGTACAATTCTGGTCACCGCACCTCAAGAAGGATATAACGGAACTGGAAAAGGTACAGAAAAGGGCAACAAGAATGATCCAAGGGATGGAGCAGCTCCCTTATGAAATCAGGTTGCAGCGCCTTGGTCTTTTCAGCCTTGAAAGACGGCGTTTAAGAGGTGACTTGATCGAAGTGTATAAAATCATGCATGGGATAGAAAAGATGAATGAAGAAAAAATAATTTCTCTGTCACAAAACACTAGGACTAGGGGGCACTCCCTGAAGCTCCAAGGTAGGAAAATTAGGACTAATAAAGGGAAATATTTCTTCACCCAGAGGGTCATTGGGTTATGGAACTCACTTCCAGAGGAGGTTGTGACAGCTGTCAGCCTGGACAGCTTCAAGGCAGGATTAGACAGATTCATGGATACCAAGGGAATCAGTAGTTACTGAAATGGACATCCAAGTGCCACCTCTGTGTTGATGGAGGCAGGCAGGATTTCCCCGGGTACTGGTTGTGGGGGTCGGGAGCAGGTGAGGGTTTTGCCCTCCTTTCTGCTAGAGATCCCTGTGTACAACTAGTGGGCCACTGTGTGACACAGAATGCTGGACTAGATGGGCTGAGGCCCGATTCAGCATGGCTCTTCTTATGTTCTTATGTTCTTATGTCCTTGAACTTGGAGCAAACCTCTCCAAGGTCTCATTGAGGAACTCAAAACTGGACAGGTCTCATTGCTCGAAGGCAACATCTGTGGTGCTGACAGCCAATGAGTGCAAGAGATGGTGTATGGCTGGCATGGCCCAACTTAGGCCCTCCCTCCAGGTGTTTTGGATAGGAACTCTCACAATTCCTAACAGCCGGTAGGTTGTTAGGAATTGTGGGAGTTGAAGTCCAAGACACCTGGAGGCCCGAAGTTGGCCCGTGCCTGGACTATAGTCCCACCAAAACAAACAATTCTCCGAATTAGTAGAGAAGGGAAGCAGGTACAATTATTTTGAAAACATTGTATTGTTTCATTTCTAGGAGATAAGTTTATCAAATTCTGCAGAGTTTAGCAGTTTGGTCCAGCATTCATTTACAAGTGGAATGATACTTTCTTTCCCGGGTTTGGCATTGTCGTAGTCCAGAACTGGAACACCTCTGACCTTCAATGCCACACCAGCTTGGTATTATCAGCAAGCAGGTTATTGGAGGATAATGTTAAAAACAGTATCTCTTGGCATTATTTTGCAAACAAAGATGCTTAGGAAGGACTCATCCCACCCTTTTTACAAGCGCGTTGATGACTAAAAAGGCCAATCTGAGATAAGCAAGTTTGGTTGCAGAAAGCATAGCATAGTCTCCTTGGGTGATGTTGTTTCCAAGTTGCGGTTCTTTCTGCATTGTCGTTTCTCTTTGAGACCCGTTCGGCGTGTCTTCTAGAAAGAGGCCGCAGCATTGTGGATAGTGCATCTCCATGCCTCCCAATGTGAGGGCAGGGTGGACCATTGTTGGTGATCAATCTGGCTGAGCCTGAGATGTTGTTTCAGGGAGTCCTTATATCTCTTTTTTGAGGGCGCCTCTCTTGCGCTGACTCGTGGCGAGTTCACCATAGAGTACTATCTTTGGGAGGCAGCGGTCCTCCATCCTAGAGACGTGCCCTGCCCAGTGCAGCTGTGTTCTCAATAGCATGGCCTCAGCGCTGGTGATCCCTGCTTGCTCAAGGACAGCAACATTCGTCACATAGTCGGTCCAGTGGATTGTGGAAAGACAGTGCTGATGAAAGCATTCAAGGAGTCGTAGGTGTTGGTGATAGGTGACCCATGTTTCAGATCCATAAAGGAGAATAGACAGATAGCTCTGTACACACTGATTTTGGTGCTTTGCCTCAGGTGCTTGTTGCTCCAGATGCTTTTGTGAAGCCTTCCAAATGCACTATATGCCTTTGATAATCTGTGATCTATCTCTTTGTCAATCTTGGCGTCTGAAGAGATTATGCTTCCCAGGGAGGTGAACTGCCGAAAGGACTTAAGCACAGATTTGCCTATGCTGACGTGGGGATGATGGTGTTCTTCCTGTGGTGCGGGCTGGTAGAGGACTTCCGTTTTCTTCAGGCTGACTTCCAGCCCAAACAGCTCTGCAGCTGCTGCAAAGCAGGATGTTAGACACTACAGGACTGCTTCTGAATGGGCAACAAGGGCAGCAAAGATTGTCCAAAGATAAAATATAGTCCATGAGCTTCAAGGCACAAAGGTAAAACACAAGATCCAAGATTCATAGACAAGGCAACATGAAAATTCAAAACACATCTCAAAACCTGGCAAAAACATGAAACTAGAAACACTTGGAAACAAGACCGTCATTAAATTCCAACATTGACAAGACTGAGCTCTTTCCCTTATATCAATATAAAGCTTTTCCTGACCCCAGATCTGAAAGGAAAGCATTTCTGTTGCTCTTACAACCAGATAAGGGTTTATTATTATTATTATTATACTACATTTATACCCCGCCCTTCTCACCCCAATGGGGGACTCAGGGTGGCTTACAGTCCATGGCATACAATGCCGAATTAAACATATAATAATAATAAACATGACATATCAATTTAAACAATTAACGTATCCGTTTAAACATACTGCAATCAACCTGTCGTAATAATTAAACAATTCAAATATAAATACAATTAAAAAGCTTAAAAGTAAACATTCAATCCCAACCAAAGTGGGCTGATGGAATAAGTGGCCAGAAGCGATAGGCAGGGTGGGGGAACCCCGAAAACGAGCACCCGCACAGGTGTTCCAATGCCCACATGATGGGCGGCGTGGCCATGGAGACACCCCATGCAGGTGTTCCGGCAGCCGGGCGATGGGCGGCACAGCCATGAAAGTAGCCATGCAGTGAGGCTGCAGGGGCCACATTCTCTCCTTGGAGGCTGCTGAGTCAGCTAGCTGGAATAAGAGTGTGGCTACAGGTTTCCTCATGGGTAAGCCCAGGGCTGAGCAGGCAGCAAAGCTGGGTGGCAGTACTCAAGCCCCAGGGTCTCTCCTGCAGCAGGGCGCAACAAGCTCTTCCAGGCCTGGTACTGGTTTCTTCTCTCTCTTTTCCTGCAGATGAGAAGTCCTTTGTCTCTGTTTACAACTGTCTTCTTTTCTATCTTCACTCTCATTACATTTTGCACCTGACAAATCGTCCTCAGAAGACGGTTGTTTCTCAGAGAAAGACTGTTGAGGGCCTCTCCCAGCAATGTGGCCTTGTGGATCTGCAGGAGAAACACTTCGTTCATCAGGCGCCCCAGGCCTCTTGCCTGGGCTTAACTCAGGTCCAGGAAAACCCTCACCCCCAGTGCCAAGAGACCTAGGCCCAGAAACACCTTCAAGCCCATTACCATCATGAACATCAGGCACAGTCACAGGCGGAACTACAAAAGGCATAAACTATCACAGCATTTTGAAAGAAAACAATATTTTTTCTTACTGATGATATCATTTGCCAGTCCTAACAAAAATATTTTGTAAAGCCTGCATATTCTGTTGTAAAATTCTTTGGATTGTTTCCTTAACAGCTGTCCAAGACGTGTGGGCGTTATGACAGGTCCACCGCTTGTGGGGGAAAGCCCCTTCTTTTGTCTTAAATTTCCAATGTTTATTATCCATTCTTTCTTTTATTTATTTATTTACTATATTTCTACCCCACCCTTCTCAACCCCTTTGCTTTTATTCATCTTGGCAAGCTTTATTGGAGTTATTTATTGATTTATCCTTTCAGAAGCAAATTGAGAATCCAGTTCTAATGTAGAAAAAACTTGGCAAACTTGGCATGACGCTAGATTTCCTTTGAGCAGAAGCTGGCCACTTGGGAGTGCCTCTGACACGTGTGGCTGTGAGAAGGTCCTCCATTGTGCATGTGGCAGGGATCAGGCTGCATTGTAGACAGTGGTTTGTGGTTTGCTCTTCTCCACACTCACGTGCCACCTACTCCGCTTCGTAGCCCAATTTCTTAATCGTGATGCTAGAGTGTTATCTGTTCAGTGCCTTCCAAGTTGCCCAGTCTTCTATGTGCCTAGGAGGGAGCTTCTCACCCAGTCTCAGCCACTGATTGAAGTTCTGGATCTAGCCTGTGTTGTAGTTCAGCCTGCGATTGTGTCTGATGTTCATGATGGGACTGTGGATAATGGGCTTGGCCGACTTACCAGCCGAGCAGGTTGCGGGGCGGGGTTGCCCTTGCCGCCAACTTGGATAGAACCAGGGGCTCATTCTTCCCAGAAGCCCCTGAGGTGGCGGGAAGGTTTCCTGCCACCAAGGCCGGCTGGCCAATGACGGGGCTGGCCCCGCCCCGCCCCCTCTTTGTAGCCGGCTGGCCTGCACTTCCGCCCGGGCAGCTTATTAGGCCACCCGGGACCGCCAGGCTGCACGTTGGGGCAGATCTATTTTTCCTCCCACCCTCCCTACTTATTGTTTTTTTCTTTGGTGTCCATTCTGTTCATACTTAACTTCATTGTTGCATGGTTCTGGGTTATGCATTATTATGCTCTTTGTCACAACTCCGTGTTTGGCATGTGGCATGGCCCCTGGATCAGGCTGGCTTATCGCCCCTTGCTTGTTAGGGGGATAACACCCTGGCCCCTTGGGGTGCTAAGTTTTCGTGGACAGACATTGGGCCGCTTGCACCCCAGGCTTGCAAGTGCCTTTGGACATTCGTGAGGGCTGGACGACCCTGATCCAGGACCCATGCGTGGCCGCCAACCCTTTGTTCCTGTTTTCAATAAATGAATTGTGGCCATTTTCATCCAACCACTTGTGTCTATGTTATTGTTCTTGGTGCGAGGTATGTCACCCTTGCACACGCAAAGGGTTTCGGGGCCTGGGTTTTTTGGCAATGGGGATGAGGGTTTGCCTGGGCCTGGGTTAAGCCCAGGCGAGCGGCCCGAGGTGTCTCATGGGGATTCACAAGGTCACATTCCTGGGAGGGGCCCTCAACAGTCTTCCTCTGAGAAATTGTCTTCTGAAGATGAATCGCCAGGTGCAGAATTTAATGGGAGTGAAGACAGAAAGCAAGTCTGAGGATGGAGGGCAGGCCGGAGCCCGTCCCCGATAATTTCCAGCACTGCCTCGAAGCCGTTACTGGATGGCTGCGAGCCAGTAGGTTGAGGGTGAATCCGGCGAAGACGGAGATCTTGTGGCTGGGTCGCCCGGGTGGGGTGGGTGCCCGGCTTCCGACCCTGGACGGTGCGGCGCTGTGCCCAGCGCCGTCTGTGAAGAGCCTAGGGGTCCACCTGGACTCCCAGCTGACCATGGAGGCCCAGGTCTCTGCGGTCAGCAAGGCTGCTTTTTTCCACCTCCGCCAGGCAAGGAGGCTGGCCCCTACCTCTCCCGAACGACCTGGCCACGGTGATCCAAGCCACGGTCATCTCAAGGCTAGATTACTGTAACACGCTCTACGTTGGCCTTCCTCTGTCGTCGATCCGGAAGCTCAAGCTGGTGCAGAACACTGCCGCCCGGCTCCTGTCTGGCACGCTAGCAGGTTGCCGTCTAACACCCGTCTTGCAGGATCTGCACTGGCTGCCTATTGAGCACCAGATCGCCTTCAAAGTGTTGGTTCTTACCTTCAAGGCTCTGTACGGCCTGGGGCCAGCGTATCTGAGGGACCGCCTCACTCCCTATTGCCCAGCGAGATCACTACGGTCTGAGGATGCCAACTTCCTGAAATACCATCAGCAAAGTCGGCACACCTGACATCTACCCGCCGGAGGGCGTTCGCCGTCATAGCCCCCACGCTGTGGAACGCCCTCCCGGCCGAAACCAGAGCCCTGAGGGATTTACTCCCATTCAGGCGGGCCTGCAAAACCCATCTGTATAGGCAGGCCTTCGGAGAGTAGGCCCGCGTGCTCTGGGTACTGTGTTGTGGCTCCTGTTGCTGCTCCATTTGTTTTATTGCCTGTTCTGCTATTGCTCTAATTGTTCAATTGTTTTATGTTTTTAATCTTTGTTTTTATGCCCCTGGCTCTTGTGAGCCGCCGTGAGCCCCCGGGAGTCGGCGGCATAGAAGCCTCAATAATAAATAAATAAATAAATAAATAAATAAATAAATAAATAAACAGAGACAAAGTTCACCGGCACAATGAAGGGTCAATTCATTTGCAGGAAAAGAGAGATAATAAACCCTTATCTGGTTGTAAGGGCAACAGAAATGCTTTCCTTTTGGTTCCGGGACCAGAAAAAGCTTTATATCAGTGTTTCTCAACCTTCCTAATGCTGTGACCCCTTAATACAGTTCCTCTCGTTGTGGTGACCCCCAACCATAAAATAATTTTCATTGCTACTTCATAACTGTCATTTTGCTACTGTTATGGGTCGTAATGTAAATATCTGATCTGCAGCAGGATGTATTTTCATTCTTTTGACCAAATTTGGCACAAACACCTGATACACCCAAATTTGAATACTGGTGGGGTTGGGGGGGATTGATTTTGTCATTTGGGAGTTGTAGTTGCTGGGATTTATTCTGAACTCCACCAACAATAGAATTGGGCCAAACGTCCCACACCTAAATCAAAGAGCATTCTGAACTCCACCAACGATGGAATTGAACCAAACTTGGCACACAGAACTCCCATCACCAACAGAAAATACTGGAATGGTTCGGTGGGCATTGACCTTGAGTTTTGGAATTGTAGTTCACCTATATCCAGAGAACAATGTGGACGCAAACAATGATGGATCTGGACCAAACTTGGCAGGGATACTTAATATGCTCAAGTGTGAACACTGGTGGAGTTTGGGGAAAATAGACCTTGATATTTGAGAGCTATAGTTGCTGGGATTTATAGTCCACCAATAATCAAAAAGCATTCTGAACTCCACCAACAATAGAATTGGGCCAAACATCCCATACAGAACTCCCATGACCAACAGAAAATACCTTTTCCGATGGTCTTTGGTGACCCCTCTGATGCCCCCTCGCGCCCCCCCCCCCCCCCGGGTCCTGACCCCCAGGTTGAGAAACACTGCTTTATATTGATACAAGAGAAAGAATTGCCTCAGTCTCATCAACACTGGAATTTCATGACGGTCTTGTTTCCAAGTGTTCCTAGTTTCACATACCAAGTTTTGCCAGTCTCCGGTTGCCTTATTCTATGGATTTGTAGTACCTTTGAATCTCTTGTTTTACCTTGTGCCATGGACTATTCTTGGGGCTATACTGGTTTTACCATTTTTTTACTGCTTTGCCTACATATATTCTTTAATAAACTGCATTCTGATTTTACCAAGCTGGTGTGGAGTTTAAGGTCAGAGTTGTATCTGCTCTGGAGTACAACTGCTTGCCACTTTTGGACTCTTGCTTGCTGAGGTGTTTCTGCGAGTATCTCTGTAGATCTCAGGAAGCTATTTCTTGATTTAAGGTGTTGGCTTGCTGGCTGATATCTGAACGAGGATGGGCCAGAGATGTCAATGCCTTGGTCCTTTCATTGCTGGTTGCTACTTCTTGATGGGCATCAGGTGGTGCAATACTGGCTAAACAGTGTAACTTTACTAGAGTGATGTGCCATCTGTGAAGCATTTCATTAAAAAGTGTTCTTTCAGTTTGTTTGCCACTGTATATGTCAGCCCATGGTGTTGCTTTGTGAGTGACCTACTGCTTTGGGCTTGTTGCAGCTACATCCCCGAGTTCAAGCTGGTCATTGGGGCCAACCGCATGTCCCAGCTGGGCCCTGACGTCCAGATCCGCAAGATCAAGCGGGTTGTGTCCCACGAGGGGTTCGAGAACCGCATGTCCAAGCGCAATGGGATGAAGAATGACATGGCTGTAGTCGAGCTGGACGAGCCCGTCTCCTGCACCAACTACATCCAGCCGGCCTGCCTGCCCGAGGCCCACATCCCCGTTGCCACCCTGGACCACTGCTACGTCACCGGGTGGGGAACCGTGGACCCCAAAAGTAAGGGAAGAATGCCTTAAAGGCCAAGCCCCGCGATCCCTCTGCTGGCTCTCTTTTCCAGCTGCTTTTAAAAGGATTTCAGTTTCTCTCGCACTTTCTCCCTTTGTCCTTGGCTTGCTTCTATTGCTGCCAATTGTTATTGTTGTGTCACGAATACTTTTTAAACAACCGTTATTTTTATGACATTTTCCATGAGGGATAATATCAGAACAACTCTTACACAAAGAACGGCATTAGACATACAGACTCTATATACTGTATATACTCGAATATAAGTCTAGTTTTTCAGCCTCTTTTTAAAGGCGGAAAACGGTCCCCTTGGGTTATACTCGAGCCGAGGTTATTTATTATTTTACTCTGTTATTAGTATTAATTTTATTACATTTATTTACTCTAAAGTCAGCGTAGCCTTTCTCCTGGTGTACCGTGCACCTTGCGCACAAGCGGAAAATCTATCCCTGCTGCTTGAGACTGTCGGACTGGGCATTGAGGTTCTGTAGACTTATTGTTCTGGGGGACTTCAATGTCCACGCCGACACAGCCTCTTTTTCACCAGCAGCAGCGGATCTAGTGTCGACCATGGCAACACTAGAACTCTCACTTTGTAATTCTGGGCCCACCCATCGGGCTGATCATACCCTAGACTTAGTCTTCAGTGCTGGTATCCAAGTGACCCTAATCTCTATTATAGAGGTTCCATGGTTGGACCACTGTGCCCTGAGAATCTGGCTGGAGTTGGCACCCCCTCCCTGCAAAGGCGCCGAACAGATTTGGGTTCGCCCGAAGAGACTTGTGGAATCCATCAGGTTCCTGAATGCTCTGATGGATCTGAAGCCTGCCAGCATCTCTGTCGAGGAGCTAGTAGACACTTGGAACACCAAATTGTCTTATGCTCTGGACAGATTGTCTTATGCTCTGGATGAGATTGCCCTAGACACCCTCTCCGAGCTCGCAGAAACCGGTCGCCTTGGTTCACCGAGGAGCTCCGATCGATGAAGCAGGCAGAAGAGACGGCTAGAGACAGTGTGGAGGAGACTCCATGACGAAAGTTCGAAATCAGCTTATAAGCTATTTATGGAAGCTTATGAGCAGGCTATAGAGGAAGCAAAAAAAATCCTACTATGCTTCCTTGATAGCGTCTGCAAGCTCACGCCCAGCACAATTATTTAAAGTAATTCGGTCCTTGACGATGGTCCCTACCATCCCAATAAATGATGATCAGGCCCTCACTGCCAAGGCTTTTCAGAGCTATTTTGTCGACAAGATTTCAACCCTCCGCCGGGACCTCTCACCCACAATTGATACAGTTAGCAAACTTGAGGTTCTGTGGCCCCTTGCTGGGCTCACCTTCGACCGGTTCCAACGACTGGACGCAGAAGCTGCCGATGGGATTGTTGCTGCAACTAGGTCAATCACATGCTCCCTTGATCCGTGCCCTTCCTGGCTGGTGAAAGCTAGTCTGGAAGGGTTACTTGACCCTCTGTTGAAAATAATCAACACCTCCCTTGAGCAAGGAGTGTTTCCGGAGGGTTTAAAAGAGGTGGCAATTTCTCCATTGCTGAAGAAACCAGGATTAGATCCAGCGGTCCCTTCCATTATCTCCCAGTGTCGAATTTGTCATACCTGGGTAAGGTGATTGAGAGGGCAGCAATGGAGCAGATGCAGACTTTCCTAAATGACACAGCTTGGCTAGACCCCTTCCAGTCCGGCTTCCACTCGGGGTATGGGACAGAGACGGTCCTGGTCTCCATCACAGATCAGCTGCGCTGCCATCTGGACCAAGGCGGAACCGGACACAGCGAGTGAGGAGGGACGAGATGGTTCCCCCTTAATTTGTGGGGTCCCCCCAGGGACCATTCTGAGGGACCGCCTTACCCCATATTGTCCCATGAGATCACTGAGATCAGAAGATCAGGATCTTCTCTTAATCCCAAGCGTTAAAGTATACCACCTTACCTCAACGAGGAGAAGGGCTTTCTCTATCATTGGCCCCACGCTCTGGAACTCGCTACCGCCGGAGATTAGGTCTCTCCGAGACCTTTTGGCGTTCCAGAAGGCCTGCGAGACCTGGTTATTCCGACAGGCTTTTGTAACCTAAGATGTTCTTAGTTTTTTATATATTAATTTTAATGCAAAATGCTATTTTGAATTTTAATGTTATCGCGTTGTTGTATTCTGCTGCGATTTGTGAGCCGCCCCGAGCCATCCGGGAGTGGTGGCCAAGAAATCGAATAATTCAAATTAAAATTAAATCAAAAATTATTACCTTTATTATTTTTCCCTATTTATTATTGTTATTATTACATTTATTATTTTATTCTCTATCATTATTGGAAGGATACTTAAGCACATTTACATAGAAGGAGGTTAGAATAAAGGCTTAATCAGAACTGGACAATCTTATCTTAAATTACAGTTTTATGTAAATATTCCAAAAATTTAATCTCCTGATGCCTCAATTAATGTAAATTTGTTGGTATCTATTTTTATTTTGAAGTTGACTCATAGCTGCTGCATTTCCTACCCTCGGCTTATAATCGAGTCAATACGTCTTCTGAGTTTTTTGTTGAAAAATTAGGTGCCTCGGCTTATATTCAGTTCGGCTTATATTCGAGTATATATGGTAACTACATTTGACACACCAACAAATTACAGCTACATCGACTAACAAACAAGCAAAAAGGATTTTACGAGATCTACTGTGGGGGATCTCTTACCATTCTATGAAACTGAGCAGCCTCTTCTCCTTGTGGTCCTTTAGATCCGAATGTCATGGCCGACGTCCTGCAGGAAGCCAAGGTGGAGATAATTCCCCGAGAGCTGTGCACGACCTGGGAGTGGTGGTTCACGCGCATTCACCCGGAGAACATGTGCGCCGGGAAGATCGAAGGAGGGGTCTCCCCTTGCAAGGTCAGGGGGCGAAGCATGGAGCCAATCACACATGTTGTTCATTTGAATAATTGTATGGAGTGAAGGTAATGGATAGATACCAAATATAAAAAAGAGAAACATCTACAGATACTAGTCAAAGGCATCTAAGACAGCTATGGCGTTCCCCTAAAGAGGTACATTACTAATATTCTATCCAATCTTTCCCCTTCTGCCCCCCATTCGTGAACCCACTACTCACTATGAGTTCCATCTATATAAATAAAAATGTAATGTTCGTTTGTGGGATTAGCATAACTCAAAACACACACACACACACACATATATATATATATATATACACAAACACACATATATACACATGAACACAAATATATACACACACATATACACAGCCTCTGTGTCTGTCTATATATGTTGTGTGTCTATGCATTGAATGTTTGCCATGTATGTGTCCATTGTAATCTGCCCTGAGTCCCCTGTGGGGTGAGGAGAAGGGCGGGATATAAATACTGTAAATAAATGAATAATAAAATAAGAGGCCAATCACAGTCTAAACCAGTGTTTCCCAACCAGCGTGCCGTGGCACACTAGTGTGCCGTGAGCAATCATCAGGTGTGCCGTGGGAAATTGGCACTCTTCCCCCTCCTAGAAGCTCTTTCTCCCTCTTTCCCTTCCCAAAGATCCTCCCCGAGGCAAAGGAAGGGCTCTGCTGAATGCCAGGGCCAGGCCTGCCTTGAGGAAGCCTTCGGGAGCCTCGACTCAGCATGGGTCCATACTCTATACGTTTCATAGATCTGTGTGGCCTCTTTCGCTGCCTCCCTCCGCAAAAGCAGAGCACTGGGCGGAAGTGATTGAGTTGGCGTTTTCGCGTTGGCTTGGGTTTCTCATGAGAACAGCCAAAGCCGGAAGCTCCACGTCGGTGAATTGGGCAGTGAGCAAACCTGGGAGCATCGGGAGGCTGAAGCATTCACAGGTTTCCAAGAAACAAATTGAGCCTCTCCACTTGGAATTATTTTTTTTTACTATTTTACTGGATTTTTCGAGAGTTGGCTCCCCCAGGAACTGTTTATAAGAGCTTCATGACATCCATAGTTAACTGGAAGCAAGTTTCACTCAGGGTGAAATTTCACAAGGTTCTGGAGAACAATCCCTATGAGGAGCGGCTTGAAGAGCTGGGCATGTTTAGCCTGAAGAAGAGAAGGCTCAGAGAAGACATGATAGCCATACAGATATATAAGTATGTGAGAGGAAGTCATATCTATGTTGTGTTCATCGAAACAGGCCCAGGTTTCACACTGAGTGTATAAATACATTAAAAAGTATATTAACTATACATATTACTGCGTTAGAGTGTCATTTTGTGTCATTTTGGTTGGTGGTGTGCCCCAGGATTTGGTCAATGTAAAAAATGTGCCGCGGCTCAAAAAAGGTTGAAAAACACTGGTCTAAACTGCACTGTGAGTGCAGCTTGACACCACGTCTGCTGCCATGGCTCTCTGCTATGAAAATGTTGGGGCTCTCCGCTGTGTCCCTCTTACTTTCTGGCCCAAAAACTTCTAGGGCCTCTAGCCAATCAGACATAGAAGGAGCCAGGAAATCATTGAATAGGTTTATTTGGCCAAGTCACCCTGTTGGGTGGGTCAACAAAAGAAAAAGCCACCGCAAAACTTAGACGCAGCTTAGCTTTATACTCAAAACTTTGAGCATACTTTGACCGTGTGCATGTTCAGCCCTGAGGCATCTCTTCACCCAGCACCACACCAGAAACCAATAGTTCAAATATAAAGAGTTTATTGAATAAAGAATAATAGGAAGGGTAAAAAGATTTATATCCCAAAAGTTGCAGGCATTGCAGATGGGTTGGTTGGTGACTGCTGGAAGAGCACTTTGGTTTTCTCGATGTTCAATGAGAGGCCGAGCTTCTCGTATGCTTCTGCGAAGGTGTTTAGAGTGGCTTGTAGGCCTTCTTCTGAATGTGCACAGCCAACGTTGTCATCAGTATGCTGGAGTTCTATAACAGATGTTGTTGTGACCTTGGTTTTGGCTTTCATAGACTTGGCAACATTATTATTATTATAGTTCGACTTCCTATACCGCTCTATCCAAAGGCTCAGAGCGGTTCACAGTCTAAACAAAAAATACAGCAGTGCACAGACAAAACAATACAACACAAAAGGAGGGTCCTACAACTAAGAAGGGGAAGGGGAACCAGGCTCAGGACCACAGGGTCCATGAGCTACCCAAGGTCTAGCCAGCAGTGGCTCGACCATCGAATGAGGGGAGCCTAGGAGGGCCCCACAAGTCCGGCAGTGTCCTAATAGTTCCTAGGTCCGTTGGGAGACGGTCACCACAAGCCTGTGGGTCCGATCTCCCAGTCACCCGGATGTCAGGTCTCCTAATTTGGGGATTCGTCAGAAGGGGAACCCTGCGTCTAAAATTGGCATTCCAGAAGGTCCTGGTAGGGAACCTCCTGGATGCCACAGAACCGTCCTCGGGATCTCTCCCTCCTGATCTCGGGGTCCAAGAGTCCCTCCTGAAGGGAGGTCCGCAGAGACCTGGGTCGAATAGACTTCAAGGGTCTTCCTGCCTCCGACGAGGGTCGCCTCTTCGTTGGCGACGATGGGAGGCCTAGATCTAAGGACTCGGCCTTCACCAGGGGCTGTCTCAGCTGCAGGTACTGTCCTACTCCAGATGCTGCTCGTTCGCCTCCTGCGTCGTCGTCTCCTCTTCCGCCGGGTCTGTTGTTTCCGGGGTGGGTCTACGACAGGGGCCGAGTCCTCCAGAGGCGGAGCTTCTGGTGGGAGGCAACTTCCGGGTCCTGTTCCTCTTCCGGGTCCGGGCGCATGGTTGTCATCAAGGGCGAGGTCCTCCAAGGGCAGGACTACCGGCGGACGAACACTTCCGGGTCCTGCTCCATCCTCGGGTCCAGGCACATGGCACAGATGGGCGTCCCCAAGGTCGGCCGCCATGCTGGGCTGCTCCAGCTCCAACTGGCTCCCCCAGCTTCTCGCGGCACGGCGTCGGCGGGCACGCGGGTTCCGGGGGAGGGCCAGGACGGCTGAAATGTCCAGGTCGGCCGGCGACGGGGCGACCCAAGGTGGAGGGCCATCCAGGCTCGTCTGCTGGTCTCCGGCCATCTCCTCAGCAGGGGGCGGACAGCAGGTATCAGGTCGGAGGGTTCGTTGATCAGGGGGCTGCACCTGATCTGCTGTCGTTGGTGACCCTCCAGCTGACTCAGCCAGCCCTGAGGAGTTTTCAGTAGGGGTGGCCAGGCCGTCTTCAGGGCTGGGGCTGAGGGCTCGCCTCTCCTGGCCAGAGTCCAGGCTCTCAGTGGGGAAATCCCACGAGTTGTCCCAGGCAAAATCTAGATCCTGAGGAGGATCTTGCTGGGGTCCTTGCTGGGGGCTACTCCGATTTTTGGGAGTACTGTCCGGGAAGGGGATCTGAGGGATATGGGGGCACCGCATACCCATTCCCTCTAAAAGATCCTCAAATCTCTTCCTGAAATCCTCAGCATGGGCCGCTAGATAGTTGTATTCCGCGATCAGCTCTGCAAGCCGGTTAGGGTCAGGCTGATCGGGCTGGTCAAAGGATGAGCCCCGGGGTGCCGGTGAGCTGCTTCTCGGGGTTGCGGATTGATAGCTCGGGCCTGCTGCCGGCCACGCTTCCCCAAGGGGGTTGGTCTGCAGAAGACTGTTTCCCCATATAAATGGAAATGTTGTCTTCTCAGCTTTGCCGAGGACCAAGCAGCAAATTTAAACCCACCAAAGAAGTCATGATATTATCTGTATAAACACACAGGTTCAGGAATTTATGAATTAAAAATTGAATAAATTTATTACAGGCATTCAAAATAGGCATAATGATACTTGGGTGCAACCCCCTAGTAATTCACATATAAATTGAAAGCAAATATGCTATAAAACGCTCGAGAGAAGGCATGTGCTGGCAGTGCATGGTTCTGTTATATCATGTATTATTGTATTGTTTGATATTTAGGCTTCTCCTGTGACGCTGCATCAGCATTTAATATATTGCCGCTTGAAAACGCTCCCGGCGATACAGATCATGGCCTTGCAAATACAATTCTGTTGCGGCTCTTCCAAGCGTCTACACTGGCTCTGTGTTGGGTATTTTGCACCCCCACCCATCAATGTGGAACTGCACGAGACTTTGGTGAACTCTATATGTATAATTGGAACTTTGGCCTGATTTTGGTATGGGAATATCATGCATTTGCTTCCCTCCATATGTTCCTCTTTGTATTGAATGTTTGCCTTCTCTCGAGCGTTTTATAGCATATTTGCTTTCAATTTATATGTGAATTACTAGGGGGTTGCACCCAAGTATCATTATGCCTATTTTGAATGCCTGTAATAAATTTATTCAATTTTTAATTCATAAATTCCTGAACCTGTGTGTTTATACAGTTGTCTCTCTGCTCAGCACCACTTCTTTGTAGTGTTTTTATGATATTATCTGTGCCATATCTGGACCAAAGACTCCTTTATATAATTCTCTGGGAATATTTTAATTGCCTGAGTTTTGTGTCTTGAGTCCAGTAAAGCTAATCTAGGCTGCCTGGAGACCTCTGTGCCCTCTGTGTCTTCCCAGGGCCTTTTCTCCAGGGAAAGTTCGCTTTCCCTTTCCCAGGTCTACAAAACACCTTCAGGTTCACGGTCAGGCCGACCTGCCTCAGACGGGCTTGTCTGCAAATGGCCCTGCAAGCTCACAGGCACTTCGTATTGAAAGTAACAATAATCTTCATCAGAATCGTCTGGCCCTTGCTAGGCTACAACACTGCACACAAACTATTTCGTTCACATTTCTCTTTCCTCTTTGTTCTCTTCTGGCACCTCTCTTATCAGTGTTCTCTTAGCAGTTGTTTTTCTTCTTGCACTTGAGTGATATTAGTTTGAACTTTTCTCTAGGCTTGAACTTTTCCCTCCCTTGCGTTACTAGTCAATCACAGTGAGGATGCAGTGATTATTATTATTATCATTATCATCATCATCATTATTCCATGTCAGGAGCAACTTGAGAAACTGCAAGTTACTTCTGGTATGAGAGAATTGACCGTCCAACATTGCCCAGACAACGCCCAGATGATTGATGTATTACCATCATGTGGGAAGCTATAGCAGGGGTGGGCAATTACCAGACCTCCAGGCAGGGGCAGTCCTACAGGTAGGCCAAGGAAGCGGCCGCATAGGGCGCTATCTGGGTAAGGGCGCATTGCCCTGCCCGCCAGACAGTGTCCGGCCTCCCTCCCTCTCCCTTTCTCCCTCTCCCGGAGCATGCGCACAAACACCACCACCCCCCTTGCTGTCCCTAGGCTGCGCGCATGGCTGGCCGTCTCCACCAGAGCGGCCCCTCAGGCAGGAAGCCACCAGCCGGGCGAAGGCGCGAAGCCACCCGCTCAGACTGCGGGGCCCACGGCATGAGGGCGGTGAAGGCGGCTCCTCGCTCCTAGTCATAATAATGCGAGTCGCGGACCCGAGAGGCCCCGAGTCACTGCTGCTGCCGCCGCCACCTCCCCCATACCCCCCCCCCGGCCTTGGCGGCCGCCCTGGCCGACAGCAGCAGCGAGAGAGGCAGCAGCACCTCAGTGCCTCAGGAGGAGGAGGAGGAGGCAACGGAGGGCGCCCGCGAGGAGGTGAGGCCAGGCGGGGCTTGCCTCCCTTCCCTTGGCTTGCTTTCTTTCCCTTCCTTGGCTCCCTCCAGGACCCCCTTCTCTCTTAGAAGAGCAGCAGCAAAGGGATGGATGGATGGGGCGGGTGGGCCTTTCTCCTCTTCTTGAGACTCAGGGGTCCCAGGGAGTTTATTCTCTCCCCCCCCCCCCAATAAGGTCCTTAGGCTATGGCAGGTGCTTCTCCAAACTACAACTCCCAGGACCCCGTGGCAGTTAAGCAAGGCCAGGCTGCATTCATTCATTCAGCAGTGTAGACGTGCCGATTGCAATATTCACGCTTGCCTCAAGCAGACAAGGGTTCTTTCTCTCTCTCCCCCCTCCCTCATCTTGGCTGCTAATCTGGTTTGTGAAGAAGCCCCCAATGAGGAGGGCGCCAAAATAATGTTTGCTTACCATTTAAAATTACCTTAGACCGCCCCTGCCTCCAGGTGTTTTGGATTTCAACTCCCAGAAATCCCAGCCAGTTTACCAGCTGTTAGGATTTCTGGGAGTTGAAGTCCAAAACACCTGGAGGGCCGGTAATTGCCCACTCCTGCTATAGCAGATGGTTACTGTCAATGGCCGGTCTACAGCCGCTCCCAAGTGACCACACAGAGGCACTCTGGATATCGCTGGATACTTTACTGAAACACACGTCACCACAAGAAAGCCAAGAAAGCCCAATAGTGTACAAGACCATAAAGTGATAAGTGACCAAACTGACTCAAGGAAGCCCTCCCTCAACCCATATACAAATTCTGTATCTCCCTTCCTGATGTCGAACACACCCACCTACCCATACCCCTACCCCCCTCATTCCTGCTCTTGAATGTATGTATATTCGTTTGTCTATTTTAAACAATAAAAAATTTTTTTAAAAAAAGAAAAGAAAGCCAAGAAAGCCAGACCTCCCTTATATACAAATTCCTCTCAACGGCTCCTTTGTTTTGAGTCCTCTTCCCGCTTCCCCCTTCCCGCATTTCTCTTCCCACTCGAACAGTCCGGCCGTTGGGTCTCACACGAAGTTCAGCCGTTGCTTATTTTCTTGTTTAGACTGTCAGGGATCAAGGATTTGGGCGCCAATTTCTTGGCTCCAAACCTCGGATCCTGACAGTTACACTCTGCAGATGGTTACATAGCAAATCCTGGAATCAGGAACTGGGTGGGGATGAGACAAACCAAAGAGCACTGATGTGCATTAAAGGCTTACATTTGTTGTCTAGCTTGAAGCTAGCTTATGACTGCATTTAACAATAAATGTTGATGGGGCCACAGTGACAGCATAGTGTGACTTAGGACGACATAGCCAGAATTCTGCTTCTGACTCCGTCTCTCTCTCTCTCTCTCTCTCTCTCTCTCCCTCTCCTTGTGGCTGTAGGGCGATAGCGGTGGCCCCCTCATGTGCAGGGAGGACCGGTCAGAGCGCTACTGGGTGATTGCCGTCACCAGCTGGGGCAACAGAGCCTGCTCCAACCCCAAGAAGCCCATCGTCTTCACTGGCACACAGACCTATGTCGATTGGATCAAGAACGTCACCCAGGAGAACATCTTCACACCCAGCTACCCTCCGCTCTTGGCGCAGGCCTGGACCTCACCAGCACCGATCACCACCACCACTACCACCACCACCACAACTACCACCACCACCACCACGACCCGTCCCACCACCCGCAAGACCCAAACGCCGTCTCCTACTCTGCCAGTGCCTTTTCACCCCAAACCACCCGCCATCACTCAATATCAGAACCCTCTGGCCACTCAAAACCCCATCATTTATCGGCCATATAAAACTAGATACCCAACCTATCGGCCGCCACCTGCAGCCACTCAATACCCAACCTATGAGCCACCACCTGCAGCCACTCAAGCCCCAATCCTTTACCGGCCTCCAGCCACAAAATACCCAGTCTATAACTCGCTACCTGCATTCACTCAATTCCCAATCCTTTACCGGCCTGCAACCACAAAATACCCAGTCTATAACTCGCTACCTGCATTCACTCAATTCCCAATCCTTTACCGGCCTCCAGCTACAAAATACCCAACCTATGAGCCACCACCTGCAGCCACTCAATACCCAATCCTTTACCGACCTCCAGCTACCAAATATCCAACCTATCAACCCACTCAATACCCAAATTATCGTCCAACAGCCAGCAGAAGGCCAATCGCCTATCGGCCTCAAGCCACCCGTTACCCGACCTATCAGCCCTGGACTCAGGCCACCCGACAGCCAGTCTATCGTCCAGCTAGCAGAAGACCACTTGTCTATCGGCCATCAGCCACCAGATACCCAGCCTATCAGGCCCCGGCCACCCAAAGGCCTCCTTATTTGGTTACGTCATTTCTGACCGCAAGGCCCGCAAATCCGCACAGGCCCCCTTACGTTCTGAGACCCATATATTACCACCCACCCGTCCCCACCGTGGACCCCGCCACATGGCTGGACTACAAGCCCACCATGCGGCGGATGTTCCACCCTGTGCACATCCCTTATGCTCCCTGGGTCCCGCCGACACCCTTAGAAGGCTGGCATGCCTTCCACCCAGAGGAAGCTGAAGCAGAGGCCGTGCCGGAGTACCAGCCCTACTATGACTGGGACCAGGCGTACGAGAGTCCCGAGTTGGAATTTGAGCCTGAGGACCATGAACACAAAGAGAAGACAAAGTGAGGGACGGGCCATGTGCAGAGTTCCGATCTGCAGGGATACGAAATATACAGATGCCAAGGGACAGGCTTGGAGGGATTTCCTTGAACCTCACAGCCGGCCTGCAATCTGACCTTCCCTTACAAAAACACAAGTCCTCCCAGTTTGAAGTCTTCCTTTTCCAGAATAGTTGCCATTGGATCTCGGAGTCTGAGAAAGCTGTCCGTCCGCCTTTGCCTTCTTCTGCGATTTCCCTGCACAACTTCATATGTAAATTACTGCATATTCCTAAAATGCTCCTCAAAGTTCCCAAATTAAAAAGTTATATTTTGAGATGTAATCGTGGTAAGTGTTCACTCTTTGGAGCGCAATATTGGGGTTTTCTGCCAAAGTCATGCCTTGGATGGGTCGACCAATTGGAAATTTGGGAACGGGACCCTTGACACTGAAAAGAAAAGCCTTTCAACCTTAAAAAAAAAGACTCAGCAAAAACACCAGCAAGAGTAAAGTTTGTAAATCCAGATACTCTTAATAGCCACAGATAAGTTGGGGTGGCCATTGCTAGTGCTTTGCAGTCTCTGGGTGCATCTACACTATAGAATTAATGTAGTTTGACCCCACTTTAACTGCCAAGGCTCAGTGCTATGGCATCCTGCGAGCTGCAGTTTCACACACTTTGGCCAAGAAGGGGAAAGGCCTTGCAAAACTACAGCTCCAAGGTTTCCATAGCATGAGCCATGGCAGTAGGCTTGCCACCTGCCCCGTATTATACGGGACGTCCCGTATTTTGGCTCTGAATTTCGTGTCCCATTTTTTCATCTCCTGTCCCATATTGGCAGGACTGGTGGCAACCCTAGGGTAAATTGAGGCAGGGTTTGGAGTGGGCATGGCTTTGGGACCGAGGGGAGGAAAAAAGCGAGGAGGAGTGCGCATGTGCGGTGCTTGTGAGGCGAAAGAAGGCAGGAAGGAAGGAGTGACCGGGAGGAGTGGAAGGGGTCGGCATGCATGGCGGCTGGGCGTAAACTGCCGCCCCCTCCTCCTCCTCTTCTTCTCCCTTCTGCTGTCCCCTCCTCTTCATCCTCCTCCTTCTTCCTGGCAGTCTGGCCTCTTCCATCGGAGCCCCGAGGCCCTCACTCGACCTCTTCCTTGGCCCCCTTCTTCCCTTCTGAGAGGAGAAAGGAGGCAGCCTGACAGAGAGAGACAGAGAGAAAGAGAAGAGGAGGTCGCCGTCGGTCCCTCACCGCCCGGCCATGGAGCTGGCCAAGCCGGTCTTCCCCGCGCTGCCCCAGCCCAAAGAGGACTCCGAAGTGAGCCCGCCCTGGGTGTGTGTGTAGGCAGCCAGGCAAGGGAGAGGAGGGGAGGGGAGGGCACAGGTGCCTCATCTGCAAGGGGGGGGAGGAGGGGAACAACAACCACAAGAAAAGGAGGTGTCATTCTGATATAGATCCCACCAAAAGAAGGAGACTCAAAGCAGCTTATAGGAAAACCGAGGCAATACAATTTATTGTTATTATTATTATTATTATTATTATGTGTACCCCGGGTTTTCTCCTCAGGGAAAGAGACTTAAAGCGCCTTCCCATAAAACCGAGGCAATACAATTTATTGTATTTATTATTATTATTATTATTATTATCTCTCCAGAAAAAGAGAGGGTCAAAGAGACTTACGGTAAAACCTAAGCAATACAGTTTACAATAATAATAATAATATTATTATTATTATGTATATCCTGCATTTTCTCTCCAGAAAGAGAGAGGTTCAAATTGGCTTACAGTAAAACCAAGGCAATACAATTTATTGTATATTATTATTATTATTAGTAATCGAAGTAGTGTATGTAGTACATACAGTACAATACATTAGGTGTGACAAAACATGCAGAAACATACTATGTACTGTTAAGAGGGTGTAAGTCAGTTTCTTTTATGAATTAATAAAACTATTTATACCTAACGTTTGATTTTGAAGTTTTTATGAAATGTCCCTTATTTTTGCAAAAAATCCCATATTTTTAGGTAAATGTCTCTTATTTCTTTTTAATATACATATCTTTATTGATTTTTCAAAAAGCAATATAAAAAATACAATGCAACAAAGAGAAAGGGTATTCAGTCATACCCAGTCAAAGTCAGATAGAGATCGTATCAAGAGGGTCTACGATCTGTAGGGGGGGGGACGTGGGGGGACGGACGGACTATTTATACCTAATGTTTGATTTTGAAGTTTTTATAAAATGTCCCTTATTTTTGCGAAAAATCCCATATTTTTAGGTAAATGTCTCTTATTTCTTATATCAAAAGGTGGCAACCCTACATGGCAATCAAAGTGGGATCAAACTGCAACATGCCAACATTGTAGATGCACCCAAAGTGAAACATTCTAAAAATCCATGGGAACATATGGATTTCTGTATGGGCAACCATATATTTTCCAAGTATAGCTTTTATCATTTAATGCATTTATCTATTGGGTATTGTTCCATTATCTGGGCGGATAAGGGGGCGCTAGAGAGAGAAGGATAGTCCAGGGAGGAAGTAGAAGTAGGAAAACTATTATCCCCTCTCCCCACTTCCCTTATCACAGACAAGGGTTGTTTCCATGGGCCTGACCCTGGGAACCGAGCCTCTTTCTTGGAAGAAAGGAGGAAGGACGGAGCTGCCCGCCTCGCCCAACCCGCGCCTCCTGGCCTGGAAGACCCACCAGGGGTTATCCCCACGAGTGGAAACAACAACAACCCCACTCTGCCTCACGGGATGCTCATTGGTCCCTGGGTGGGGGGGAGGGCCAGCCTATCGTGACCAGCATGGGCTGAAGGAAGAGGCCTCCTCCTTCAGCCCATGCTGGTCGCGATTGGCTCCTGAGGCTCTGCAGCCGCTGCCCTCCGCGCACCCAGCGCAAGGCCGCAGAGCCGCCTTTGAGGCCGCGAGGCATGCTCCTCCTCTTCCTCCTCATGCTGCTGCTGCTGCCTCATGTGCCCTGGTCACGTGGTGCACCCTCTGCCGGGTCACGTGGGGGCTGGCTCCCGGCTGTTTTGTCTGCAGGGCGCTGAGGAGGGAGACCCCCCTCCCTCCCTCCCTCCTGCCTTCCTTCCTTTTGGGTCCCAGGCGGCAGGAGCCTGGGACCCAAATTTTTTAATTATTTTATAACATTTTATAACATTTTCAAAAATTTATTTTGGGCCGTGATCTGGTGCCCTCCTTGGCTCGCGCCCCTAGGGCATGGCCTCGTTGGCCCTATGGGTAATCCGGGCCTGGGTCATGGGTGGGCGGAATAACAGGAAAACAGGAAGACATTGTTTGACTCCTTCAGCCCACCCTCCACCCTGTAAAATGGACTATCCTGTGTCCCCCCCTCTCTCTCGCCCCCTAGTGGCCTCCACCCAGATAATGGATCAGTACCACCTCCTGGATCTCAAAGCACTTTATACTATTCTCTCTCTTCCGTGCAGACTACAATCTCTAGCCTTTGTGAAGCAGGTTATATGTGGCTCAAGCTGACCCATGAGTATTATAGGAATAATGGGACTTGCCCTGATACTTGGTGTACATCAGGCAGAAGCCAGGCATGCAAACAAAGACCTCATGCAGAGACCATCCATCACTGAGTGCGTCTACACTGCTAAATCAATGCACTTTGACACTAGGTGAACAGCAGTTGGTTAATGCTATGGCATCCTGGGAGTTGAGATTTGGTGAGGCACCAGCACTCCTTGGCAGAGAAGGCAAACGTTACAGTTCCATAGCATTGAGCCACGGTGGTTCAAGTGGAGTCAAACTGTATTAATTTGAGAATGTAGATGCATTCTTAAATGGGACTGAACTCTACCATCAAGTGTTATTGAGAAATCGGACCCCCTCCTGATGTATGAATTCAACAGGGTCAAAAATGATTTTTTCATTAAATATTTTCTCCAATACTTTACAATTTTGCAACATCAGGAGGGCAACATCCCCCGTTTCAATTTTCGCCCTATTTTCCATGACCCTGCTATGAAATGCTGACTGACTGCACCCACCAGAAGCATTAACATATCCCTTTGTGAGCAAATACGAGGGTTAAATGAAAAGTAATGCCTCCACCTTGGTAACTCCTCAACAGATGGCAGTACTGGTACGTGGCAGGTACTGGCTTGTTCAGGAGACTCTCCTCTACAGTTCCATTTTGGTGGGAAGCCTTAGGATTCCTACGAGGGTTGAATGAAAAGTAATGCCTCCACCTTCGTAACTCCTCAACAGATGGCAGTACTGGTACTACTGGCTTGTTCAGTAGACTCTCCTCTACAGTTCCATTTTGGTGGAAGCCTTAGGATTTCTACGAGGGTTGAATGAAAAGTAATGCCTCTACCTTCGTAACTCCTCAACAGATGGCAGTACTGGTACGTGGCAGGTACTGGCTTGTTCAGGAGACTCTCCTCTACAGTTCCATTTTGGTGGGAAGCCTTAGCATTGAACAGTTGTGTCGTTAAAGTGCCAAGCATGGAACCCTGCGCAGACAGTCAGTCAATGCGACTTCAGCCACGTGCAATCATTGAATTCTTGACAACAGAAGGTGTCACCCCAAAGGAGATTCCTCAGAGAATGCAAGCTGTTTATGGTGATTGTGGTTGATGTGAGTACTGTGCGTCGTTGGGCGAGTAAGTTTAAAGATGTTGAGGTGGGAAGATCTAACTTGCATGACAAACAAAGAGTTGGACGTCCTGTGACAGCAACCACCGAGTTTCACAAGCAAAAGGTTGACAGATTGATTCAGGATGATCGTCGTATCACTCAGAGCGAAATTTCAAGCGAGTTAAAGAACACATTCTAAGGATTATTTCTGGGTTTGATTTAAAATATTTCCATCCAAACCCAAGTCACGAATGTGGAGGCATTACTTTTCATTCAACCCTCGTATCACCTTGGGAAAAGGCTCCACAGGAAATGATTGAGTACATCCTGATCCCCTAACTCAGGGGTGCCCACACTTTTTCAGCACGTGAGCTACTTATAATGAAACCAAGTCAGAAAGATCTACCGAGAGAGAAGCAGGGTGGAGCCAGGGGAGGGGGCGGGGCTTGGCCTGGCCTGGCCCCTCCCCCTCTGGCTTTAGCGCTACCACAGCTTCTCCAGTGGTGACATAGCTAGCCACTACTGGCTTGGCAGTACCCTCCTCTAGCCTGGAGAAGCTGTGGTAGCGCTAAAGTCGGGGAGAGGGCGGGGCTTGGTGCAGCATGGCTCCTCCCCCTCTAGGAGTGCCCCATCCGGCTGCAATCGACCTCCTTCGGGCCCGCGATCGACCGGTTGATCACGATCGACTTCCCGAGCAGCCCTGCCCTAACTGATATTATCTGTGTTTGTGTGTGTAGTATCATTCAAGAGGGCCTCTTCCCCACTCCTGAGCCTGCCTATATGTTTTCTTTATAAACCCATTTATAATTCTTATATGGCCATTGCTAATTTTGTCAGGTAGAAAATTCTGTATTAATAGGAATGCATTGCATGTAACTTTATAGTGTTAAAAATACAGTTCTAATGGGCATGTGGTCACAGCACTTCCCACTGAAAGGGTTAAGAAAGTGGAGATGTGGAGAGCAGTGGTTCTCAACCTGTGGGTCCCTAGATGGTTTGGCCTTCAATTCCCAGAAAACCTAACAGCTGGTAAACTAGCTGGGATTTCTGGGAGTTGTAGGCCAAACCATCTAGGGACCCACAGGTTGAGAACCACTGACCTAGAGGGACAGCCAAGGCATGACCATGTGACAGGCTTGACAAGAATGGCATCATTTCTTCTGGCCACTTTGGATATGTATAAGGAAGTGGCAGACATGTGCAGATTTGGTTTGCCATGCTCCTTGCCATGTTGCTCTTTGCCACGTGACAGCCTTGCCATCTGGAACTCATTGAATCGTTGACTTGTATATACTGATAGTAGACCTGTAAACAGCTGTATATCGAGCAGCGACTGAAGAATAAAAAACCTCCAAAGGAGTTTGAATGAAGGCCACAGCTCCAGTGTGCTTATTGAAGCAGTGAGCTATACAACAAGGTAAGAGACGGGGCTATAAATCTCTGCTAACTGTGATAAGGACACTACAGTGTTTTGGATCAGAGCTAACTGCTTGCTTTGAGAGAGATTCAGTCCTAAGCACAGCTGGAGGAGGGCATGAGAGGACTGATTCACATACCTACTTGGCACTGGTGTTTTGTGTGTTTACTTGAACCCCGTGCCGTCAGAATAATAGAATTGGAAGAGACCTCATGGACCATCCAGTCCAACCCCCTGTCAAGAAGCAGGAAAATTGCATTCAAAGCACCCCCGACAGATGGTCATCCAACCTCAGTTTAAAAGCTTCCAAAGGAGCCTCCAGCACACTCTGGGGCAGAGAGCAGGGGCGGTCCGTCCATGTAAGCAAACTACGCGACGCGTGGGCGCCATGTTGGATGGGCGCTGCCACGCCCGGCCGCGCCGCCATAGCAAACCTCCCTGCTGCTGTCTGCAGCAGCTTCTGAAACATGCGGACATTTTTGCGCATGCCCAGAACCTCCGGAGCTGAACTTCAACTCCGGCAGTTGTCTGTCCGCGCATGCTCAGAAGCTGCTGCAGGCAGCAGGCTAGCAGCAAGGAGGTCTGCTATGGCGGCACGGCCGGCGCGGCGGCGCCCATGCAAGTAGGCAGGGGGAGGAGACAAAGGGAGAGGGGGCGGAGACAAGGGGGCGCCAAATAATGTTTGCTTACTATATAAAATAACCTTAGACTGCCCCTGGCAGAGAGTTCCACAGCTTAACAGCTCTCACAGTCAGGAAGTTCTTCCTAATGTTCAGGTGGAATCTCCTTATTGTCGTTTGAAGCCATTGTTCCGCATCCCCTGCGTTCATTGAAAAAGTGTTACTATGTGCACGTATACAGTTCAGCACATAAGCCATGGGAAGCTTGTCTAATAATCTTGCAAACCGTAATGCTGTTTGTATACCTAATGTAAACATCTGCGAGAATTCGCTACAGTATGCTGCGTAACCCTGTTTGTATACCTAAGGCATCCCTGGTTCCTCATTGTAAAAACTAATGTCAGCATTTATTGAAAAGAACCAGAGGTCTCTGCTCCTGGAGATCAGCGCATAGGTTGTGAGAAAGGCATCACCGATTGTACTGTTGATAATCCATACTTTCGCATTGTGTTTACCGGACACCACTCCCTTTGTGTGTACTCAAACTAAATTGCTATGTCAATCAGTAACTTGTTTACATGTTGCAACATTGCATTGCGGAGGTCCTCGCCTCCCCCCAGGGTGGCGCTTGAATGCACCCATGCTTCAAACCAGCAAATGACAGATCCTTGAATTTCCACCGCTAGGAGAATCAATCAACAGATCACCTTGTGAAGCTGGCAGCCAATGAAAGCCTGGATCCTAGCTGGGCCAGTTTTCAGCCAATCAGAGGCTGGCGTAGGTATTCCGCACAGCTGTCAAAATGTATAAATATGCTCTGTGCTTTATGTCAGATCTTTGAGAGTACAGACTATTCTGACATCCTTTTGGGCCTGAAAGAATAAACCTCTGTTCTTCTGCCTTCAACCTGGTTCATGTCCTGATTTGATCATTCGAATGGTCTAGCACAGGGGTGCCCACACTTTTTCAGCACGCGAGCTACTTATAATAAAACCAAGTCAGAAAGATCTACCTACCTCCTCAAGGCTAGAGAGGGGAGGGGTGGGCGCATGGCTTGGCACGGCCTGGCTCTGCCCCCCTCTGGCTTCTGCTCTACCAGCAGCTTTTCCAGGCTTGAGGATGGCAATACCAAGCCAGCCTTGTGCTAGCTATACCACCACTGGCTTTGGAGCTCCCAGCAGCTTTTCCAGGCTTGAGGATGGCAATGCCAAGCCAGCCTTGTGCTAGCTATGCCACCACTGGCTTGGCATTGCCATCCTCAAGCCTGGAGAAGCTGCTGGTAGAGCGGAAGCCAGAGGGAGGGTGGAGCCAGGCCCCGCCACCTCCACCTCTGGCTTTGGAGCTCCCAGCAGCTTCTCCAGGCTTGAGGATGGCAATGCCAAGCCAGTGGTGACATATCTAGCACAAGGCTGGCTTGGCATTGCCATCCTCAAGCCTGGAGAAGCTGCTGGGAGTGCCGAAGCTGGGGGAGGGGGTGGGGCTTGGCACGGCCTGGCTCCGCCCCCCTCTGAGAAGCGCCCCATCCGGCTGGGATTGACCTCCTTCGGTCCCAGGATCGACTAGTCGATCGCGATCGACTTCCTGGGCAGCTCTGGTCTCGCATGCTGGGCTCCAAACTCGTGATCTTAGTGGATACTGAAATCGCACAACACAATGATTAATTAATTTATTATTTATTTATTTAAAAAAATTTTACCTCGACCTTCTCACCTCCAAGGAGGGACTCAGACCAGCCCACAGCAAAATTTAATACCATACAAATTTAAAACATCTTGAAACAGCATATTAAAATACATAAAAATAAAAATACATAAAACCACATTGCCATTAAAACCACAGTCAGCTCGGTCTAAAAAAGTGGTCACCCATTTCAGATTGAAATCAATCTCAGCTTATTCTGGGAAGGCCTCGTTCCACATCCACGTCTTCACCCGCCTCCTGAAGGACAGCAGGGAGGGAGCAGATCTAACATTGCTTGGGAGGGAGTTCCACAGCCGAGGGGCCACCACAGAGATAAGATATCCTTCTCAGCAGTACACTGGCAATCCCTGAAAGGCTGATGCCCCACAAGCTTTGGCTGCCTTTGGGAGCACTGGCCTTTGCCCTTTCATGCCCTCCAAAGCAAAAGGAGAGAGAAGGGCAGGTTGATGCATGCGGTGATGTCACACAAGCCACTTGCGGATTGGCTGGCGACTGGAATGACACTTTGTGATGTCACGAGGAGCTCACAGACTGGAAGATGGAACTCGGCTCGGGAGGCCATCCATGGGATGAAGGTGCTCTTCCTCTCCATTGTGGCTGTGTCTTCATTTTGGCCGGCAAGTGCAAGTGGGAAAACTGACCCCTGTTTGTAAGTATCTCCCTTCTGTCTGGAAAAAAAATGGGAGGAAGGATTTGAATCATAGAATCATAGAGTTGGAAGAACCCTCAAAGAACATCCAGTCCAACCTCATTCAGAAAGACACAATCCAAGCCCTCCCGACAGGTGACCATCCCGAGAAGGGGCTCCACTTGCAAAGATACAGGATGGGTGGTGCTTGGCTTCATAACAGTCCATGTGCAAAAGATCTTGGCGTCTTTGTAGACAACAAGTTGAACATGAGCCAAGAGTGTGATGCAGCAGCTCAAAAAGCTAATGGGATTTTGGGCTGCACTGGAAAGAGTATAGTGTCTGGATCACGGGAAGTCATGGTGCCTCTCTAATTCTGCTTTGGTTAGACACTGTGTCCAATTCTGGGCAGGATATTTATTTATTTATTATTTGGACTTGTATGCGGCCACTCCCCGGGGGCTCAGAGCGGCTTACAATCAGGTAAAACACACAGAGGTAAAAGCATACATATTAAACTAGCTTTAAAAGATTTCTGGCCTAGCAATCCAAGGCTAGCCAGAAAAGATGAGTCTCGAAGGCCTTGTGGAAGGAGAGAAGGTCCTGCATGGCCCATACATCGCTAGGAAGAGTGTTCCGTATTCATGGCGCCACTACAGGAAAGGCTCTGCGCCGGGTCGATGTGAGACGGATTGCTTTGAAGGTCGGTTCTTCAAGGAGATTCATTTGTTCGGAACGAAGTGACCTCTGGGGTTGGTAGGGGAGGAGACGGTCCCTCAGATACAGCGGCCCCAGACCATGCAAGGCCTTGAAAGTTAACACCATCACATTGAAGGTGATCTGGTGCTCGACCAGAAGCCAATGAAGCTGTTGGAGGATAGGAGCCATGTGACATCTCACTGGAGCCCCGGTGAGAAGTCATGCAGTGGCATTCTGGACGAGCTTAAGTTTCCGGATCACTGACAAGGGCAGGCCGATGTAAAGGGTGTTACAGTAGTCCAGTCTCAAGATGACCGTGGCTTGGAGCACCGCGGCCAAGTCTTCTCTGGATAGGTAGGGGGCCAGACGGCTACCTTGCCTCAGGTAGAAAAAGGCGATTTTGCTGACGCTGGAGACCTGGGCTTCCATCGACAGCAACGAGTCAAAAACGACCCCAAGGCTCTTAACTGAGGATGTCGGGCATAATGCCTCGCCATCCAAGCTAAGCAGTCGGGCCTCCCCACCCACTGGACGGCCCAGCCACAGTATCTCCATCTTTGCTGGATTCACCCTCAATCTACTGGCACGCAGCCAACCAGTAACGTCTTCAAGGCACTGTTGGAAACAAGAGGGTACGGAGTCCGATCAGCCTTCCATCTTCAGAACGAGCTGGGTGTCGTCAGCGTACTGATAACATTCCAGCCCAAAGCTTCGAACCAGACCAGCAAGTGGTCACATATAGATGTTAAATAATAAAGGGGAGAGGATTGACAAGCTGGAAAGTATCCAGAGGAAGAGGGCAAGCAAAATGACCAAAGGTTGGGAGACAATGAATCCCTATGAGGGGCATCTTAACCTACAGAAGAGAAGGTTGAGAGGAGACATGACAGCCATGTATGAATATGTGAAAGGATGTCATATGGAAGAGAGAGCACTAGTATTCAATGGAGCCATGGGTTCAAATTACAGGAAAGATGTTTCCACCTGAACATTAGGAAGAACCCCCTGATCATAATGAATGAATGAATGGCTTTTCTTCGCAAACGAAGATTCAGATTCAGATTCAGGAAGGACTCATCCTGCGCTTTCTACAAGCGCATTGATGACTAAGAAGGTCAATCCGAGATAGGCAAGTCAGGTTGCAGAAAGCACAGCAGAAAGTCTCCTTGGGTGATGTTGTTTCCAAGTTGCGGTTCTTTCTGCGTTGTCATTTCTCTACGACACTCGTTCGGCATGTCTTCTCGAAAGAGGCCGCAGCATTATGGATAGTGCGTCTCCATGCCTCCCGAAGTGAATAGTTGGAACTCTCTGCCTTGGAGTGTGGTGGGGACTCTTTCCTTGGAGGCTTTGAAACAGAGGCTGGGTGGCCATCTGTTGAGGGTGCTTTGATTGTGCTTTTTCATTCATGGAAGGGAGTTGGACTAGATGAGTTCCCCAGGGGTGAGAAAGGCGGTATATAAATACTGTAAATAAATGACCCATGCTCTCTCTTCGAACTCTGTTTCTAAAATCCATCCAAAATGAAAAGAGATAAGTTTTGTCTGACTTATATCTGTCTTCTTCGGCCAATCCTCCTGATTCCTCTTTCCGTTCTCTTCCTTTCAGCCGGGTGTGCGGACGGCGCCCAGTGGCCATCAGCCATGGCAATCTCCTGTACCGCCTAAAAGGCACTAACGCGCTGCCAGGGACGTGGCCCTGGGCGGTCAGCTTCCAGTTCCTGACACGGAAAGGCTACCGGCACTTTTGTTCCGGGGCACTCATCAACTCCCAATGGGTCATCTCAGCAGCTCACTGCTTCCAGATCAAAAAGTGAGCCAGAGCAGGTCGCGAGTCTCTCAGTCCTACCATGGAAATGAAAGCTAAAGATGTCGTAATACTACAAGGTCTAACTACATCAATTCTACAGTGTAGATCAAGTATGGGCAAACTTTACCCCTCCTCCAGGTGTTTTGGACTTCAACTCTCACAGAATCTAACATCAAGTAGACTGTTAGGAATTGTGGGAGTTGGTCCAAAACACCCGGAGGGTTGAAATCTGCCTATGCCTGGTGGAGATGCACAGTTCAGGACTTATTATTTTCAAAATTAATTGTTTGGAAAAAGGAAATAGCATTTAATCTGCTCAAAATGACATTTCTGCGCAGAAAATGCTATTATGTGCAAATTTCTCACAGAATGACACTTAAATTGTGAAAACATCCCCAAACCCCAGGATTAGCTAGTTATAATCAAATCCATGAATAATCACAAATGTTACAAATGCAAATCTGCTCAAAATGGCATTTCCGCGCAGAAAGTGCTATTATGTACAAATTTCGTACAGAATGACACCAAAATTGCAAAAACGTCTGCAAAACCCAGGATTAGCTGGTTAGAATAAAATACATGACCACAAATGTCACAAAAACAAATGTGGAGGGACAGCTGTAGATTCTATAAAATGCAGTTTAACTGTATTGAATCATACTGGTGCGTAGCTTTGGGCTGGAGTGCCATCTGTACGCTGATGACACCCAGCTCATTCTGAGGATGGGGGCAGGCCTGGAACCATACCCGATAATTTCCATCTCTGCCTCAAGGCTGTTACTGGATGGCTGCGAGCCAGTAGGTTGAAGGTGAATCCAGCGAAGATGGAGATCCTCTGGCTAGGTTGTCCGGGCAGTAGGGATCTCCAGATTCCGACCCTGGATGGCGTGGCACTATGCCCCTCGTTTTCAGTAAAGAGCCTTGGAGTCCTCCTCGACCCTCTGCTGTCAACGGAGGCTCAAATCTCCACTGTCAGCAGAGTGGTGTTTTTCCATTTTCTTCAGGCTCGGAGGCTGGCCCCTTACTTGTCTCGGCATGACCTGGCCACGGTGATCCAAGCTACGGTCATCTCAAGGCTAGACTACTGTAATGCTCTCTACATTGGCCTGCCTTTGTCGGTGACCCGGAAAATCAAGCTGGTGCAGAACGCTGCAGCTCGGTTGCTCGCAGGAGGTCCTGCCAGCTGCCATATTACACCAATTCTGCAGGAACTGCACTGGCTCCCTATTGAGTACCGGATCACCTTCAAAGTGCTAGTTTTGACTTTGAAGGCCTTGTATGGTCTGGGGCCAGTGTACCTGAGGGACCGCCTAACCCCATACTGTCCCAGGAGAACACTTAGATCTGAAGAGAGGAACCTTTTAGCTGTGCCCAGTGTCAAGCAATACCATCTAACTTCAACACGGAGAAGGGCATTCTCCATCATCGCCCCAGTCCTCTGGAACGCATTACCTCTGTAGGTTAGGACCTTGCGCAATCTGTTGGCTTTTCGGAAGGCCTGCAAGTCGGTCCTATTCCGGCAGGCCTTTGAGCTGTGATATGCTATTTTCTGAGACTGTGTTTTCTTCTAGGAATCGTTTTATTCTGTGGTTTTAATGCTATTGTAGATTGTGATTTTATCGTGGTGTCTGATGTAAGCTGCCCCGAGCCACTGGGAGCGGCGGCTAATAAGTCTAATAAATAAATAAATAAATAAATAAATAAATAAATAAATGTGTAACCTCATATAATCCAGTTCAAAACACTTAAAACTGCATTACATGACATTGTAGTTAGTGGCTAAGTCAGGAGAATATAGAGAAATGTGGTCCTTCAAATAGGAACTGTGCAGTATATGATCACTGCAAATAGACCTGCATTCAGGTATGGTCTTCTGTCACAGTTTCTTTCTTCTGTTTGCTCAATTACACTGTGTCAATTACACAGTTTTTGTTCCTAGGTTATAAATATCATTTCCTAATTGGTTCTATCATAAAAACATGGAAAAGGTTTATTAAACTGCAAATACTTTGTTCTTGGGGGAGGGATATCCTGCAGCACATTTTGCTACAGCTTCTCAATGAATATCTCATCGAGTTTCAACCAACTCAACCCAGTTTGTGGCAGCCACAAAAACAACGTTTCTGGAGTAGAACAACTTCTTTCCAAGTCAGAACCGTAAAAATAAACAGGAAGTAACGCTTACTAACCAGGAACAGATTCCCTCCCCCCCAATTTTTGTTACAAGTGTAATCAATAATCGATAATCAATAATGAATAAATAAGTTAATTATCTAGATACCAATGGTCCATGGTCCTGGGAATGGAAGTTCAAATGTCTAGACTCTAGAGCAGTGGTTTCCAATCTCTGGATTGCGACCCCAAATTGGATTTTCTGTGAGGTCGCCGGGCAGTGGTCAGCGATTAAACGTTTTTTAAAGGGTCATGTCATCCAAATGGCACCATGTTTGCGTTTTGAGATTTACTCCCCTTTGTCTCTGCATAACTCAGTGAGAAGGGATTTTCAATGCTTCTTCAATTGAAAACCAAAACAAGAAACAGATTAAATGTTGAGGATGACACGAGGTTGGCATTAAAAAAAACTCAACCGTGTGTTTTTAAGCTTTGTTAACAAGTTACAATTTCAGTATTTATTTATTTATTTACAGTATTTATATTCCGCCCTTCTCACCCTGCAGGGGACTCAGGGTGGATTACAATGCACATATACATGGCAAGCATTCAATGCCATAGACACACAACATATAGAGACATACACAGAGGCCATTTAACATTCCAGCTTCATGAGGGTATTCTGGCCACCGGGGGAGCTGTTGCTTCACCATCCATTTGCGACACTGATGGAGTACATCCGCATTCTTTTGCTTACTTGCTGGAGATCTTTATGGCGTCGTAAATTAGTTAAATTAGCCTCCCCGCATAAGGGGTACCTAAATTTCCTACTTGACAGATGCAACTGTCTTTTGGGCTACAAAGGTAGACAGTGAGCTGCACAATGGTCGGAAGCTCACTCCAACCCGGGCTGGCTTTGAACTCATGACCTTTCGGTCGGTAGTGATGTAACACAGCTAACTCCTAGTCAGCTGCGCCATAGTCCCGGTGCAATATGTCATGGCTTAACGTTATTCTGAATTATACTATACTGAAAAATCTATTTTCTATTCATGTTGTCATTTATTTATTTATTTATTTAGATTTATCAACCACCACTCCCAATTGGCTCGGGGCGGTTTACACTCAGAACAAAGCAATAAAAGCGATAAAAACAGATACAATAAAATACCATTTAACCTCTGTATTAGGACTCGAAAGTCTGCTTGAACAGAGCGGCCTTACAGGCTTTATGAAAAGATAACAAATTTTCTTAAAGCTCGAGTCTCAGGAGGTAACGCATTCCAAAGAACTGGAGCAATAATGGAGAACGCCCTTCTCCGAGTTGCGGTCAGATGGTACGATTTCACACTGGGCCCGACTAGGAGGTTCTGCTCTTCAGATCGCAGTGATCTTGTGGGACAATATGGGATAAGGCACTCCCTCAGGTACACTGGCCCCAGACCATACAAGGCCTTGAAAGTCAAGACTAGCACTTTGAAAGTGATCTGGTACTCAATTGGAAGCCAGTGCAGTTCCCGCAAGATCGGTGTAATATGGCAGCTCACAGGAACTCCTGCGAGCAGCCAGGCTGCAGCATTCTGCACCAAATTGAGTTTCCGGGTCACCGTCAGAGGCAGGCCAACGTAGAGAGCGTTACAGTAGTCTAACCTTGAGATGACCGTAGCTTGGATCACCATGGCCAGATCGTGCCGGGACAAGTACGGGGCCAGCCTCCTAGCCTATCGAAGATGGAAAAATGCCACTCTGCTGACAGCGGAGACCTGGGCCTCCATTGACAGCAGAGGGTCCAAAAGAACTCCAAGGCTTTTTACTGATGATGACGGGCATAGTGCCACGCCATCCAGGGTTGGAAGCTGGACATCCCTACCACCCGGACGACCCAGCCAAAGGATCTCCATCTTCGCTGGATTCACCTTCAACCTACTGGCTCGCAGCCATCCAGTAACGGCTTCAAGGCACAGATGGAAATTATCGGGTACGGATTCGGGCCGGCCTTCCATCTTCAGAATGAGCTGAGTGTCATCAGCGTCTTGGTGACACTCAAGCCCAAAGCTACGTGCCAGCTGAGCAATTGGTTGCATATAGATGTTGAATAACAGAGGAGAAAGAATGGCCCCCTGGGGAACCCCACAAACTAAGGGGGAACCTTCGGAGATCAACTCTCCCCTCCTCACTCATTGTAGCCGGTTCCGGAGGAAGGAAGACAGCCAGTTTAAGGCTGTCCCCCTCATCCCGGCCCCGGCAAGGCAGTGAGTTAAAAGATCGTAATCGACTGTATCAAACGCTGCCGTGAGGTCCAATAACACAATCTGCCTTGATCTAGCTGGCAACGTAGCTGATCCGAGATGGAGACCAGAACCGTCTCCGTCCCATGCCCCGAAATGAAGCCGGACAGGAAGGGGTCTAGCCAGGCTGTGTCATTTAGGAAGGTCTGCGGGTCATTTTGCCTCTATAAAATGGCATTGCGACTTGAAAAAGGTTGGGAACTGCCATTCTAGGGGGATAAAAGCCTGGGAACCTCTGACTTACAGAGGTCACTGATGGAGGTCAATAGATTCCATGAATTCTTGAAAGCACCAATCTTCCATTTTCTCCTACAGGTACATCCAAACTGAATACTGGAGGGTTCTCATTGGGGCCACCATCCAGTCCAAACCCGGCCTTGATGCTCAGGCCCGCTCTATCAAGAGGCTGGTGCAGCACAAGAACTACCGGCACTCGGGGGGCCACAACGACATTGCCCTGGTCGAGTTGGACCAGCCTGTGATTTGCAACGACTTCATCCAACCCGCCTGTTTGCCCGACGAACACATTAACATCCCGGCGCTCACCCATTGCTACGTTGGTGGATGGGGTGTGCTGGACAGATCAAGTGAGAGACCAAGTGGGGATCCCCGGCAATTGTGGGGACCTGGGGACCTTCCTATGGGCAAGGAGGGAACCTAGAGGAGGAGAATGTCATAAGTACTTTCAAAACCTTTAAAAGGTTCAAAACCTTTAAAAGGTTCTTTAGTTTCAAATAAAAGCTCCAACAGCAGACAAGATAAGGATAAAATCACAGTCACTGTTTAAAAACTAAACTTAGAGAAACATAGGAAGGGAAACTATTAGCATAGGATACTTTACAGAGAAAGTAGACACACAGACTATAGCTATTAGGGCTGTGCAAAACTATCATTAGTCCTCCTAATTAGTAATGTGTTACATTATCCCTCTATGTCTCACCTGGAAGTTTAAGATCTTCAAAGATCTTTAAGATCTTTTGGGGAGGCCCTGCTCTCGTTGTCTTTTGTCTTCGAGACCCGTTTGGCGTGTCTTCTCGAAAGTGGCCGCAGCATTATGGATAGTGTGTCTCCATGCCTCCTGATGTGAGACCAGGGTGGACCCTTGTTGGTGATCAATCTGCACAAGCAGATTGTTGTTTTAGGGAGTCCTTGTATCTCTTTTTTGGGGCGCCTCTCTTGCGCTGACCCGTGGCGAGTTCATCGTAGAGTAGTATCTTTGGGAGGCGGTGGTCCTCCATCCTAGAGATGTGCCCTGCCCAGCGCAGCTGTGTTCTCAATAGCATGGCCTCAACGCTGGTGAGCCCTGCTTGCTCAAGGACAGCAACATTCGTCACATAGTCAGTCCAGTGTATATTTAGGATTGTGCGAAGACAGCGCTGATGAAAGCGTTCGAGGAGTCGTAGGTGTTTGCGATAGGTGACCCATGTTTCAGACCCATAAAGGAGAATAGACAGTACTATAGCTCTGTACACACTGATTGTGGTGCTTTGCCTCAGGTGCTTGTTGCTCCAGACTCTTTTGTGAAGCCTTCCGAATGCACCATATGCCTTTGCTAATCTGTGATCTATCTCTTTATCAATCTTGGCGTCTGAAGAGATGATGCTTCCCAGGTAGGTGAACTGCTGAACGGACTTAAGCACAGATGTGCTTATGCTGACGTGGGGATGATGGTGTTCTACCCGTGGTGTGGGCTGGTAGAGGACTTCCACTTTTTTCAGTCTGACTTCCAGCCCAAACAGCTCTGCAGCTGTTGCAAAGCAGGATGTGAGGCACTGCAGGGCTGCTTCTGAATGGGTAACAAGGGCAGCATTGTCAGCAAAAAGCAGCTCACGGACTAGATAGTTTTGAGTCTTAGTGCGAGCCCTCAGACGGCTCAAGTTGAACAAGCTACCATCAGTATGATAGCGTATATAAATGCCGTCTTCTTCATCGAGGTCTGCCGTAGCCCTTTGGAGCAACATGCTGAAGAAGATTGTAAATAGGGTTGGTGCAAGAACACAACCTTGTTTCACTCCATTAGTTATGAGAAAGGGCTCCGAGAGAGCATCGCCGTATCTGACTTGACCGCGCTGGCCCTCATGTAATAGATATGCCAAAAAGGCACCCAAAGCAAACATTCAATAGTGATGAAGTGATTATATACATTCCAATAAGATAGATTACATGCATATCGTTACTTACATCATCTACGGTATGAAGCTGGCCCTACCGTTGTGTTTTCGATGGTGAGCAATGCAATTACACAGAAGCAAGGATTTAAAGGCAGTGCTAGTTAGAGACAGTCAGCTGAAGTGTAAATTGCAAGTACATGAAGTGGATAATGGGGCTTATTACAGAAAACAGCTGAGATCCAGTCTATCATTAAGACCAGTAGGAAATACTGTATTTAACTTAAAAACCCAGAAGGCTTCCCTTTGCAAAAGATGTGTGGCTTAGTGTGGATTTTTTCTATAATATAAAACTTATGTATGTCCTTTTTCCAGAAAATGAGACTAAAGAGGAGTATCATTGTGTTTGTTTTTTAAGCTACACGTGGACACTAAGATTGATTGCCAAGATTGATGCACTGGTTATCCTGTGCATTGCATATAAAATTCCAGTAGATAGCTCTCGTAGCTTATTTTAAAATATATTGTTTGCAAAAATTCAAAATTTCCCCCCACATTTGTAGACTTCAGCCCTCCAGGTGTTTTGGACTTCAACTCCCACAATTCCTAACAGTCTACTGGCTGTTAGGAATTGTGGGAGTTGGAGTCCAAAACATCTGGAGAGTTTGCCCATGTCTGTTGTTGATCTTGGGTTCCCCTCTCTTCGCAGAGACCATCAAGTACACGGATATCCTCCAAGAATCCAAGGTGAGCCTGATCTCTAATGAGAACTGCAACAGCTACGGGTGGAACAACACGAAGATCAAGGATGACAACATCTGCGCCGTCGGGGAATCACAATCAGTTGACCGGTGCCAGGTAAGTGGGACAGAGATCCACAGGATTGGGAGGGACCCCGAGGCCCACCCAGCCCAATCCTTCCATGGTGCGGCCAAAGTATCTCTCCTTGAGGTGGCCACCTAACCTCAGTCTAAACCTCTAAAGAAAGGCAGCCTGTCCATCTGTGAGGGAGCCCATTCCACAGTCAAAGACCCAAAAGTCAAGAAGTTCCTCCGAATGTTGAAACAGAATCTCTTTTCTTGTCATTTCAAATTAGTTGCACATGAGTCAAGAGTGTGGTGAAGCAGCTTACAAAGCCAAATGTGATTCTTGACTGGATCCTTAGGAGGATAGTGTCCAGATGGAGGATAGTCCTACTCTCTTGCTAGTCCTAGTCCTACTCTCTTCTGGTTTGGTCAGAAGTCCTACTCTCTTCTGGTCCTAGTCCTAGTCCTACTCTCTTCTGGTCCTAGTCTTAGTCTCTAGTCCTACTCTCTTCTGGTTTGGTCAGATCTCAGCTGAAATAATAACCCAGTGTCCAGTTCAGGGAAAAGCAACTCAAGAAGGAGATGGACAAGATACAAAGTGTCTCGAGAACAGCCATCAAAATGGTTTGGAAACCAAGCCCTATGATGAGCAGCTGAGGAATTTGGGTGTGATTATCTTGGAGAAGATAAGGCTGAGATAAGGGAACAGGAGAGCCATGTTGCAATGTCTGAAAGATTGTCCCATTGAGCAGTGTTTCCCAACCAGTGTGCCATGGCACACTAGTGTGCCGTGAGCGATCATCAGGTGTGCCGTGGGAAATTGGAACCTCCAATACCCTTCCTTCCCCCTCCTGCCGAACACTTTTTCTTCTCCACTCGGGCTCCCTTCTTCCCAGCCTCGCTCTGCTCGCTTTGCTCACGCTACGGCTTCTGCGGGAGGGGGGAGGGAGGAAGACGTGACCCGTATGGGCACTACTGCACAGACTCGCCCCACATCTTCCTCCATCCCCTCCACAGTGCTCTCTGGATATAGGTGAACTACAACTCCAAAACTCAAGGTCAATGCCCACCAAACTCTTATAGTATTTTCTCTTGGTTATGGGAGTTCTGTGTGGGAAGTTTGATTCCATTCCATCATTGGTGGAGTTCAGAGTGCTCTTTGATTGCGGGTGAACTATAACTCCCAGCTGTTGAGCAAGACCTTCCTGTGTGTCTTTCTGCCATTCCTGCCAGGATATCTATGTTGTATTCATCGAAACAGGGCCAGGTTTCACACTGAGTGTATAAATACATTTAAAAACATATTAACTATATGTATTACTGTGTTAGAGTGTCATTTTGTGTCATTTTGGTTGGTGGTGTGCCCCGGAATTTTGGAAATGTGCCGCAGCTCAAAAAAGGTTGAAAAACACTGCCATTGAGGATGGAGCAGGCTTATTTTCCACTGCTCTGGAGACTGGGACACAATGGAGCCATGGATTCAAATTTCAGGAAAGGGGATTCCACTTAAACATTAGGAAGAACTTCCTGATGGTCAGAACTGTTCAGCAGTGGAATAAACTGCTGCCTGGGAGTCTGGTGGAATCTCTTCCTTCTCTGAAGGTATTTTAGCAGAGGCTGAGTGGCCATCTGTTGGGTGTGCCTTGATTCTGTGATCCTGATACATGTTCTACATGAAACCCCTTCAAGATGGCCATCATATCATCGCCTCACCAAGTTGAACACACCCGGCTCCTTAAGCTGTTCCTCAGAGGGATGAGAATCATAGAGTCAGACGAGACCTCTAAGGTCCATCTAAGTCCAACCTCCTTCTGCAGGAACACACAATCAAAGCACTCCTGAGAAATGAACATCCAGCCTCTACTTAAGAACTTCCAGTGAAGGAGGACTCAGTTATGGCTTCTTGGACCATTTTGATGGCCCTTTTCAAGACACCTTCCATTGTATTCATCTCTTACTTGAATTGTGTTGGCCAGAACTGGACTATTGGGTTATTGTTCCAGGTGAAAAGTCTGACCAAAGCAGAAGAGAGTCGAACTATGACTTCTCTCCACCTGGACATTATGCTCCTATTGATGATGGCTAGAATCACTTTGGCCTTTTGATCTACTGCATCACACTGTTGACTCCGGTTGAGTTTGTAGTTTCCTAAGACTCTCAGATCCCTTTCACATGGACTACTTTCAAGCCAGGAGTGACTATGGATTTCATTTTGATTGCCATACATGTAATTCCCTTAATTTTGAAAGTTTTGGCCAATCATCTCTGTAATCTGTTAAGGGTTATTATTCCATGTGAGGTCTGACCAAAGCAGAAGACAGTGGGGCAGGGATTTCCCTCGATCTAGACCAGGGGTGCTCACACTTTTCCAGCATGCGAGCTACTATTAATAACCAAGGTCAAAAAGATCACTTACCTTATGTGCGAGCGTGTGCACGCACCTTCCTTTGCAGGCCCAGCCTTCCTCTCCGCCTGCCCCTCTCTCGCCCGCCTCCATGGAGGAACCGGGCAAGAGAGAGGTGAGAGGAGTGCCTTGCCTCCCCTGCAGGCCTCTCCATCGCCGCCGGAGCCCCGCCCAGATCAGTGGGGCTCCGGCAGCGATAGAGAGGCCTATGGGGGGGGGGAGGCCTGGCGCGGCTCCCTTTCCAATCCGGGAGGCAGGGAAAGGGAGCTGCACCAGGCCTCCCCCCCCCACCCGGTAGGCCTCTCCATTGCTGCCATAGCCCACCCGGATCGGCGCGGCCTCTGCACGCCACACCTGATGCTCCTCTCACCTCTCTCTTGCCCGGGTCCGCCATGGAGCCGGGCGAGAGAGGGGCGGGCAGAAGGCGGCGGCAAAAGCACGTGCGGGGCGGCGAGTGCGCGCAAACAGGGTGCGCACGCGGAGCGCCCCATCCTACCGCGAGCTACTACGCGAGCTACTAGTCGATCACGGTCGACTTCCTGAGCACCCCTGATCTAGACACTACTCCACCTTATTATTATTATTATTAAACTTTATTTATACCCCGCCACCATCTCCCAGAAGGGACTCGGGGCAGCTTACATGAGGCCAAGCCCAACGACACAGCAATAAAAACAACACAGCAGAAAATAAACAATATTTATTTATTTGGATTTATCCATCGCCACTCCCATCCGGCTCAGGGCGACTTACACATAGTAAAATATGGTTAAAACCACATATATAAAATACATTAAAAGATACATTTTAAAAATCCTAAAACAATACAACAATCCGAACACACATAATAGCAGGTGTCAGAGGGCCTGCAGTTTCCAATAGCAGAGGGCCTGCAATTTAAAGGCCGAACGCCTGTTGGAATAACAAAGTCTTGCAGGCCTTCCGAAAGGCCAGCAAGCTAGGAAGAGCACGGACTTCTGGAGGGAGCGCTTTCCAAAGTGTTGGTGCAATAATACGGAAAGCTCTCCTCCGTGTTGAAGTCAAGTGGAAGGACTTACAGCTAGGGATTACCAAAAGGTTATGTGACTCTGAACGCAGTGGTCTAGTGGGACAGTATAGGGAGAGGTGGTCCTTTAGGTACAATGGCCCCAGACCATTCAAGGCCTTAAAGGTCAGTACCAGCACTTTGAAGGTAATCCAGAATTCAACTGGGAGCCAGTGCAGTTTGCGTAAGATGGGAGTAATGTGGCAGCATGTTGGAACGCCTGCCCACAGCTGAGCTGCAGAGTTCTGCACCAGCTTGAGTTTCCGGATCACTGACAAAGGAAGGCCAATGTAGAGAGCGTTACAGTAGTCCAGCCTTGAGATGACCATGGCTTGGACCACTGTGGCTAGATCGTGGGGGGACAGGTAGGGGGCCAGCTTCCTTGCCTGGCGGAGATGGAAAAACGCTACTCTACTGACGGTGGAGATATGTGTCTCCATCGACAGTTGAGAGTCTAGAGTGACACCAAGACGCTTAACAGATGACGATGGACTTAGTGTCGCGCCGTCCAGGGTTGGAAGCCGAACCTCTCCCGTGCCCGGACGACCCAGCCACAGGATCTCCGTCTTAGCCGGATTCACCTTCAACCTACTGGCTCGCAGACATCCAGTAACGGCTTCAAGGCAACGATGGAAATTATCAGGTACGGATTCGGGTCGGCCCGAATCCCTACCCAATACAATCAATAAAACACATATAAACAGTAAATACACAAAGCTTAAAACCATAGTGGCCAGGCCTTCTCTTCTTCAAGCTAAAACATACCAAGTTCCCTAAGGAAGTTCATAATTTCCAGATGTTTAATTGTTTAGGTCAGGGCTGTCCAACTGCCGGCCCTGCGGGTGTTTGGGACTTCAACTCCCAGAAATCCTAGCCAGTTTTCCAGCTGTTAGGATTTCTGGGATTTGAAGTCCAAAACACCTGCAGGGCCGGCAGTTGGACAGCCCTGGTTAGGTCGTCTTTCTCTGGATCCCTTACATCTTGTCCGTTTCCTTCTTGGATTGCTTTGTTCAGAACTGTGCCGTTGGATTTGCTGGTCGTAAAGTGATTTCTAGTTTCCAAATCAAGACCTCCCCGAACCTCTGCGAGCTGGATAGCAAATGTCCCAGAAGCAAGGAAAATACAGCAGAGCCCTTTCACAGCAAACACACGTGCTTCAACCCATCTATCGGCAGAGTCCAACTGCCAGCATCTGACCTTGTGTACACACTGTTTATTAAACTCTTGGATTTGGATTTTCATGCAAAATATCTGGGGGCTTTAATCTTCACCATTGCAATATATTCAAATGTACAATCAGGATTCGCCAATTCACATAGAATACAGGCAGATACTCGGACTGAGTCACACAGGAGAGAGAAAGGTGGATTCTTTCCTCCTCCTCACATAGCCACTTGCTGACAGGTCATTGGTAAGGGACACTGGCTGATGCAACCCCTTTGCAATACATATAACCTCAGCCATTACCACATTCCCTTAGGTATTTATTTATTTATTATTTCAATTTATAGATCGCCTCTCCCCGAAGGCTCGGGGCGGTTTACAAGATAGCAATACACAATAACTTTAAAAACCATATTAGATAAAATTATTTCCACTCAAACGCTTGCTGAAACAAGTAGGTTTTACATGCCCAACGGAAAGTAACTAAATCTCGCAGGGCCCGGACGTCTGGTGGCAGAGTCTTCCATAGAGTAGGGGCAATGATCGAAAAACCCTGCGTCCAGTTGTTGTCAAATAGAAAGTCTTGAAACTAGCGATTTCTAGCAAGTCTTGGTCTTCGGAACGCAGTGATCTCTGGGGTTGGTAGGGGATAAGGCAATCCCTCAAATACGCTGGCCCTAGACCATGCAAGGCCCTAAAGGTAAGAACCAGCAGTGATTTTCAACCTTTTTTGAGCCGTGGCACATTTTTTACATTTACAAAATCCTGGGGCACACAACCAACCAAAATGACACTCTAACCCAGTAATACATATACTTAATATGTTTTTAAATGTATTTATACACTCACTTAGTGTGAAACCTGGGCCCGTTTCGATGAACACAAAATAGATATCCTTTTTTCTTTTGTCCACCACTCATATTACGGCCTTCACCTGTGTCGTAGTGTTGTCCAGGACCCTGTTCGGCATTTGCATTTTCCCTTCTCAAAAACTTCTCCATCACTATCCTGCTTGTCTTGCGGTGATCCCAAATTGCCACTGTCACTTGACGCGCAGCTGCAGCGCTAACTCTAACTTTGTTTACTTAGCCGCGTCTGAGCGAATCCAAGATGGCGTGACCTTAGCACTCTCGTGTCACTTCTTAGGTGACGCGAGAGTGCTATGGTTCCATTTCTTAAAGGGACAGATGTGCCTTATAGTTTATATATGAATGAAGTTCGAAAATAATTTCCCACGGCACACCTGATGACCTCTCACGGCACACTACTGTTCCGCGGCACACTGGTTGAAAATCACTGCTCTAAGGTATGGCATCATGAGATTCACAGTCATAACCAGGTGCTATATATTCATAAAACAGTATTTATCCTATGATTAGAAATGTTTTGCTATTTCTGTCTAACAAACTAGACACAGGGTTATTACTCCAGATAAAGAGGTCTGGCCAAAACAGAAGAGAGTAGGACTAGGACTTTCCTCGATCTGGACACAAGTGTAACACTTAGGTAGAAAAAAAGGCAAGGCAAATTAACGGGATGGGTGATGCCTGGCTCAACAACAGTCCATGCGAAAAAGATGTTGGAGTCCTTGTGGAGAACAAGCTGAACACGAGCCAAGAGGCTGGACAGCCACCTGTCAGGGATACTTTGATGGTGCTTTTCCTGCATGGCAGGGGGTTGGACTACATGGTCCATGTGGTCTCTTCCGATTCTATGGTTCTATGACACCATCTTCCTGTGGATGCAGCCCAACATTGTATTGGCCTTTTTAGCGTCTGCATAACACACCGTGGGGCTGGAGGGGGGCAGGCACGTCCCTGATGCCTCTTTCTCCTTCCTCTTCCAGGGTGATGGGGGCAGCCCCCTCATGTGCCGCCCGCCGCGGTCGGAGCGCTTCTGGGTCATGGGCATCAACAGCTGGGGCACCAACTGCCTTTACGAACACCGCCCGGGAGTCTTCAGTTCCACCAAGTTTTTCTCTCTCTGGATTGACCGCGTTGTGCGGCAGCCACCCAAAGTGGCCCTGGTCCCGCCATTCAAGACGACCACCCGCTCCCAAAAAGAGCCACGTTGGGAAAGCAAGCCATACCTGGTATACTACAAGGATGAACTGGGGAATGGCTTCACCTTCTATTTCCTGGGTCCCACCCCTCCACACGCCACGGTGCTCTACCTGACCCAAACGCCGCCATCTTGGTCGGAACTGGACCTGACGATAACCAGAAGTACCAGAAGTAGCACGTCCTCGCCTTTCCTGTCCCGGTCTCGGACGACTTCGTCTTGGCAATCAGCGGTGACCTATCCTCCATACATCAACACCGCCGGGCAGAAAGAATGGTGGACCACCAAAGGCCTGGTCGGGAGAAGACACCATGCCCACGACCATGGCTACCGGTGGAGGACAACAAATGCCACTACAACCAAAGGGAAACGGCTGCGCTTAGTCAAGCACTGGACCACCAAGTGGTCTGGGGCCTACGACTGACCACTGCGAAGTCCCTCCCAAAGCTACAAGAGCACCGTTCTCTTGTCATCATCCAGATCTATTTCCTCCTTATAACTTTTGCTCCATTTGTCATCACTTTCGTTACGTTTGCAGGTGCCTTCTTTTGCAAAATGACCAGAAGGAGAAAAAGCCAGGACAGGTTCATCCCGTCTCTGGTGAGGCCAACATCACCCTTTAACGCATTTTTCAATAATTTGGAAAGAGGCCCACAAATCCAAATCTTGCTCGTTGCAAATGGCGACCGGAATCCAATGCAGATCCGTCCTAAGGCAACCCAATTGGCGTCCATTTCTCCAGTTTACAAGGACACGTGATAGGAGAGATTATTGGCCGTGTGTGGATTCTGCCTGAGCTCCCAAGAACCCTATTTTTGAGCCAAATTGGACCAAGTTAGACTCAAATCAGAAATATGTTTGAAGCACCGGGAGTCTCCATTGGTCACAGCACCAGTGGGAAGACTCCTCTTTCCCTTGCAACGGAGGTCCCGAAATCTCCTGCAAAAGGATAATCAAAATAAAAGTCTGCTTTCTGAAAAACGTACACGTTTAATTTATTTGTTTGAACCATCCTCTTCTCTTATTCTGCCACGCATCCTTCTACCTCTCCCCTTCTATTTGTCCTCTTCTCTCTTTTCTCTTAAGCCTTTCTCTCCTTCATCCTCTTCACTTATACCTCCACCTCTCCCAGGGGCGGTCTAAGGTCATTTTAAATGGTAAGCGAACATTATTTTGGTGCCCCCCCCAAAAAACATTATTTTGGCACCCCCTCCCTCCGCGCATGCCCAGAAGCTCCTGTGCGCAGGTGCAGAAGCCTGTAAACACAGCACTCCCTATTCGGCCCGCGCGCCCCCTCCGCGCATGCCTAGAAGCTCCTGTGCGCTGGCGCAGAAGCCTGTAAACACAACACTCCCTATTCGCCCCCCCCCCCGCGCATGCCTAGAAGCTCCTGTGCGCAGGCGCAGAAGCCTGTAAACACAGCACTCCCTATTCGGCACGCAGGGAGGTTTGCTACGGCGCGGCGTCGGAGGAGCACAAGGCCCAAAAGCGGAACATCGGCCAGATGCTGTCTGGCGGGTGGGGGAATGCGCCCTTTACCCAGATGGCGCCCCACGCAGCGGCGTGTTTTGCCTACCGGTAGGTCCGCCCCTGACCTCTCCTTCTCCCCTTCCAATAGCCATCTTTCTCTCTCTCTCCCATCCTCTTCTCTTTCCTCTTCCATTGCTTTTTCTTTCACCTCTTCTCTTGGACATCCAACTCCTCCTCACTCTTGTTTTCCCCTTTCGTTTATCTTCCTACCTCTCTTCCACCTTCTCTCTTTTATCTTCCAGCACCTTTTTTTCTCTTTCTCTTACTTCTCACTCTTCTCTCTTTCTACCTCCATACATTGTCTTTTCTCTCTCTCCTATATCCTTTTCTTCCATTCTCCTCTCCTATTCCTCTACTCATCCTTTTATCTCCTTCCATTCATCCTCTTCAGTCTTCCATAATCTTCCAGCACACCTCTTTTTCTTTCATCTCGTCTTGTTTCTCCATCATTTTATCTCTCTTTCTTTTCCATCCTTGCTTTTGTCTCTTCCACAACGTATCTTTTTTCTCCCTCCCACCCCATTTTTCTCCTTCTTCCTTTCACTCTTTTTAAAAAATCCAGGTATGAATTTTCTCCAGAAAGTTTGGAAAAATCAATACTAGTTAGTTCATATAGGATTCTGGGGGTTAGAAGACTTCTGTTATTCCTGGCTTTCTCCTATTCCATGGATGGATGGATGGATGGATGGATGGATGGATGGATGGATGGATGGATAGAGGCATGCATGGATGCATGGATGGATCTATAGAGGGAGGTAGGGAGGGATAGACAGATGACTGCATGGATAGTTGGATGAATTGAGAGGGGGGGGCTAGATGATTAGAAGCAGAGATGGATGGATAAGTTGGTTTATTTATTTATTTATTGGGCTTCTATGTCGCCACTCCCGGAGGGCTCGGGGCGGCTCACAAGGGCCGGGTTGGGTAGATGGATGGAGGCATGCATGGATGCATGGATGCATGCATGGATCTATAGAGGGAGGGAGGGATAGACAGATGACTGTATGGATAGTTGGATGAATTGAGAGAGAGTTAGACGAACAGATGGCTAGATGAATAGAAGCAGAGATGGATGGATAGATTGGGTGGGTAGATGGATGGATGAATAGATAGATAGATAGATAGACAAATGGATGGATGGGTGTGTGTGAATGGATGAATTGATGGATAGATGGTTGGTTGGTTGGATGGATGGATGAATTGATGGATAGATGGTTGGTTGGTTGGTTGGATGGATGAATTGATGGATAGATGGTTGGTTGGTTGGTTGGATGGATGAATTGATGGATAGATGGTTGGTTGGATGGATGAATTGATGGATAGATGGTTGGTTGGATGGATGGATGGATGAATTGATGGATAGATGGTTGGTTGGTTGGATGGATGGATAGATGAATTGATGGATAGATGGTTGGTTGGTTGGATGGATAGATAGATGAATTGATGGATAGATGGTTGGTTGGATGGATGGATGAATTGATGGATAGATGGTTGGTTGGATGGATGGATGAATTGATGGATAGATGGTTGGTTGGTTGGTTGGATGGATGAATTGATGGATAGATGGTTGGTTGGTTGGAAGGATGAATTGGTAGATAGATGGTTGGTTGGTTGGATGGATGAATTGATGGATAGATGGTTGGTTGGTTGGAAGGATGAATTGGTAGATAGATGGTTGGTTGGTTGGATGGATGAATTGATGGATAGATGGTTGGTTGGTTGGAAGGATGAATTGATAGATAGATGGTTGGTTGGTTGGATGGATGAATTGATGGATAGATGGTTGGTTGGATGGATGGATGAATTGATGGATAGATGGTTGGTTGGAAGGATGAATTGATAGATAGATGGTTGGTTGGTTGGATGGATGAATTGATGGATAGATGGTTGGTTGGTTGGAAGGATGAATTGATAGATAGATGGTTGGTTGGATGGATGGATGAATTGATGGATAGATGGTTGGTTGGTTGGAAGGATGAATTGATAGATAGATGGTTGGTTGGATGGATGGATGAATTGATGGATAGATGGTTGGTTGGTTGGAAGGATGAATTGATAGATAGATGGTTGGTTGGTTGGATGGATGAATTGATGGATAGATGGTTGGTTGGTTGGAAGGATGAATTGGTAGATAGATGGTTGGTTGGTTGGATGGATGAATTGATGGATAGATGGTTGGTTGGTTGGAAGGATGAATTGGTAGATAGATGGTTGGTTGGATGGATGGATGAATTGATGGATAGATGGTTGGTTGGTTGGATGGATGAATTGATAGATAGATGGTTGGTTGGTTGGATGGATGAATTGATGGATAGATGGTTGGTTGGTTGGAAGGATGAATTGGTAGATAGATGGTTGGTTGGATGGATGGATGAATTGATGGATAGATGGTTGGTTGGTTGGAAGGATGAATTGAGAGATAGATGGTTGGTTGGTTGGATGGATGAATTGATGGATAGATGGTTGGTTGGATGGATATATGAATTGATGGATAGATGGTTGGTTGGATGGATGGATGAATTGATGGATAGATGGTTGGTTGGATGGATGAATTGATGGATAGATGGTTGGATGGATGGATAGATGAATTGATGGATAGATGGTTGGTTGGTTGGATGGATGGATGAATTGATGGATAGATGGTTGGTTGGCTGGCTGGATGGATGAATTGATGGATAGATGGTTGGTTGGTTGGATGGATAGATGAATTGATGGATAGATGGTTGGTTGGTTGGATGGATGAATTGATAGATAGATGGTTGGTTGGTTGGATGGATGAATTGATGGATTGATGGTTGGTTGGATGGATGGATGAATTGATGGATAGATGGTTGGTTGGATGGATGGATGAATTGATGGATAGATGGTTGGTTGGATGGATGAATTGATGGATAGATGGTTGGTTGGATGGATGGATGAATTGATGGATAGATGGTTGGTTGGTTGGATGGATGGATGAATTGATGGATAGATGGTTGGTTGGCTGGATGGATGGATGAATTGATGGATAGATGGTTGGTTGGATGGATGGATGGATGAATTGATGGATAGATGGTTGGTTGGTTGGATGGATGGATGAATTGATGGATAGATGGTTGGTTGGTTGGATGGATGGATGGATGAATTGATGGATAGATGGTTGGTTGGTTGGTTGGATGGATGGATGAATTGATGGATAGATGGTTGGATGGATGGATGGACAAATGAATGGATGGATGGGTAGATGGATGGATAGACAGACAGACAGAAAGACAGATGAAGAGAGGGGGGAGGAATTGATCGATTGACAGACAGACCCACCATGAACGGTTCCTCTTCCTGGAGGCATACATATGCTCTCTCGACAAAGAAATGCCTTTGGTCGGGGGTGGGCAACTGTGGAAGTCTGGTGGCAACATTATTCCTGTAACACACCTGGGAGGGCAACATTACTTTAAAAATTATGAACGTTGCCCCCAAATGGCTGCTAGAGAGCAGAGGGGGCGTTTCCACCAGGTCTTTGGGTTCTGGTTAAGAGAGTTCAGGCCCAGGAGACATCTTCTTTTTGACAACAGAGAGTAAGTAGAAGGTCTCCAAGACATGGTGGGAATGCCCTCCACACCTGCCGAGCCTGTTTGATGACCAAATAGAGAGAGCATTTGAGGGGAGGGGGGCTTCAAATGTAGAACCAGAGGAAGTGTTTTGAAACAAATTACATTCTCTTTGGCCGAGGTTTCACCCCTGAAGTGAGCTTTTGGGGATCACAAAGTGGAGGCTCCAAACAGACTTCGTGTGGCTCATTTTGGATGCATCCCGTTTGGACTACAATGCCATCTTCCTTTGTGGCGGAAGGGGTTGGGCTGGATCACCATTGAGGCTTCTGCTATGAAGAGTAGAGTTTGCAAGAGAACTGGTCAAATGTGGGCTTGGCAATGCAACTGTCAGGTGGATCGCTAATTGGTTAAGTGACAGAACCCAACCAGTGCTTCTCCCCAATGGTTCCTCTTCTTCATCCTGGAAAGAAAGGTCTGGTGGAGTGCTATCAAGAGGGTTCGGTCCTGGGCCCAGGTCTGTTTAACATATTAAGGACTTGGATGAAGGTTTAGAGGGTGTGCTGATCAAGTTTGCAGACGGGACCAAATTGTGAGGGAGAGCACCCATACCTTGGGAAGTCTGACTTGGCCACGGTAGTCCATGCTCTGGTTACATCCTGTATAGACTACTGCAACGCATTCTACATAGGACTGCCTTTGAAGACTGTTCGGAAGCTGTAAATGGTCCAACGTGCGGCAGCCAGGTTACTAACAGGAGCGGCGCTCAGGGAGCACACAACTCCTCTGTTGCCTTTGCTGACTGTCTGGAAGCTTCAAATGGTCCAACGAACAGCAACCAGGTTACTAACAGGAGCGGCACTCAGGGAGCATACAACTGTTGCGCCAGCTCCACTGGCTGCCAGGTTGCTTCCGGGCACAATTCAAAGTGTTAGCTTTAGCCTATAAAGCCTTAAACGGTTTTAGTCTAAGTTACCTATCCGAACGTACCTCTCCTTATGAACCAACTAGGACGTTAAGATCTTCCGGGGAGGCCCTGCTCCCGCCTTCCTCGCAGATGTGTTCGGTGGGGACGAGAGACAGGGCCTTCTCGGTGGTGGCCCCTCGACTGTGGAATGCCCTACCTAGGGATATAAGATCGGCCCCTTCCCTGCTATCTTTTCAAAGGAAGGCTTTTCGAACAGGCTTTTCTGAGCACAGCATAACTTTATGAACTTTCGGAATGACCCAACAATGAAATTGAATAATAACACCACATGGCAACGCTCACAAGAATGTTTTTAAAGGCTTGTATGTTTTTTTTAATGTTTTGCAAAATTTTTAAATCTTAGATTTGTATTGTATGTTAATTGTTTAATGCTTTTATGGTTGTTTTTAATTGTTAATTGTGTTGTGGCATTGAATTATTGCCAACTGTAAACCGCCCTGAGTCACCCTCGGGCTGAGAAGGGCGGTATAGAAGTATCGTAAATAAATAAATAAATACTCCAGAGGACAGAACCAGAATTCAGAATCACCTCAATAGATGAGAGAGCTGATTGGCCAAAACTATCACGAATTTCAAGAAGGACAAATGTAAGATACAACACTTAGGCAGAGGAAATGAAATGCAAAGAAGATACAGGATGGGCGACAATGCCTCTCTTGACAACAAAGTTCCATGTGAAAAGGAGTGAGTGGGCAACAAGTTGGACATGAGCCAAGAGTGTGATGCAGCAGCTGAAAAAGCCAATGGGATTTTGGGCTGCATCCCAAAGAGCCGAGTGTCTAGATCGAGGGAAGTCCTGGGGCCTCCCTCATTCTGCTTTGCTTAGACATGGAATAAGACAGTATCCAATTCTGGGCAAAGCCATTTAAGCAGGATATTGACAAGTCGGAAAGTCTTCAGACAGGGGCGGTCTAAGGTTATTTTATATAGTAAGCAAACATTACTTTGGCGCCCCCCTTTGTCTCCGCCCCCTTTCTCTTTGTCTCCGCCCCCTCTCCCTTTGCCTCCACCCCCTGCCTGCCCAATTGCGTCACGTGACGTGTTTACAGGCTTCTGTGCCTGCAGGAGCTTCTCTGTTAAGCCTCTTCCTTTGCCTCCGCCCCCTGTGTGCCGAATATGGACGGAGTGCTGACGTGACGTGTTTACAGGCTTCGGCTTCAGTGCCTGCAGGAACTTCTGGGCGTGTGCAGTGGCTCCGGAGCCCAACTGCGCATGTGCAAAAATCTCTGCGCATGCCCAGAAGCTCTGGCAGGCCAGGCGCTGAAGCCGACGCAACAGAAGGGAGGTTTGCTACGACGGCGTGTCCGCCATGGCAGCGCCCTTCCCAGAAGTTGGCGCCCTAAGCGGCCGCTTACTTCGCGTATACGTCGGACCGCCCCTGTCTCCAGAGGAGGGCAACTGAAATGATCAAAGGTTGGAAGACTATGACTCTTTCCGAGGAGCATCTTAAAGAGCTGGGCATGTTTAGCCTGTGGAAGAGAAGGTTGAGACATGAGAGGAGCCATGTATACATATGTGAATGGGTGCCGTAAGGAAGAAGGAGCAGGCTTCCTCTCTGCCGCCCTGGAGATTGGGACTCAACGGAGACATGGGTTCAAATGACAGGAAAGGAGATTCCACCTGAACATGAGGAAGAACTTTCTGGCTGTAGGAATAGTTGGAACTCTCTGCCTCAGAGTGTAGTGGAAGCTCCTTCCTTGGAGGCGCTGGATGGCCATCTGTCAGGGGTGCTTTGCTTGTGCTTTTTCCTGCATGGTAGAAAGCGGTTGGACTAGATGGCCCATGTGGTCTCTTCCAGCTCTTATTCTATGATTCTATGGATTAGGTCAGTGTTTTTCAACCTTTTTTGAGCCGCAGCACATTTTTTACATTTACAAAATCCTGGGGCACACCACCAACCAAAATGACACAAAATGACACTCTAACACAGTCATACATAGAGTTAATATGTTTTTAAATGTATTTATACACTCAGTGTGAAACCTGGGCCTGTTTCGATGAACACAACATAGATATCCTGGCAGGAATGGCAGAAAGACATATACGAAGGTCTTGCTCAACAGCTGTCAGTCTCTCTTTGTCTTCTTATGCATCAATAAGGAAGGAAGGAAGGAAGGAAGGAAGGAAGGAAGGAAGGAAGGAAGGAAGAAGAAGAAAGAATGGAACCAAAGAGCAAAGAAAGGGAGGAAAGAAACAGGTAGAGAAGGAAGAAAGAAAAAGGGAAAGAAGAAGGAAAAGAAAAAAGAGGGAAGGAAAGAGGGAGGGAAGGTTGGCCACAGCAACGCGTGGCGGGTACAGCGAATAAATTTATACAGCATATGTGTGTGTGTGTGTGTGTGTGTGTGTGTGTGTGAATGGTGGGAGTTATATATAGGCCAAAACACCTGGAGGGAGGGACCAAGTTAACCCATGCCTGCCTTAAGTGAGCAAACCCTGTTAGTTTTTGGCCCCTGCTTAAAGGTGCCTCAACCCTGTGTCCCGAAAGCCCCCTTGACCCGCCTTGGCTGAGTGTGAGGGAATCACGGGAGTGGTAGTTTGACACCATCCTGAGCCTCCCCAAACTACAAATCCCGAGATTCCCCAGCCTTGAGCCCTGGAAGACCAAGGGGTGTCTCACTGCATGAATGCTACAGTGTAGATCTGCCCCCAGGCAGCCGGGGGACCCAGGGAAGTCCCATCCCAGGATCTTCTCTCTCTCCGTGTGGCTCTTTCCACCTGACACAGTCCGCGCCTTTCGGCTCAAACCCTTCCAAGGCCGAGGAAGGAGCGGAGGGGAGGAGGAAGCCCAAGAAGGCAAGTGGTGAGTCCAGCGGCACAAGGCTTCCCAAAAGGAGGCTGTGTTTACGGGACTCAGGCAAGGGATTGAGCCCCGGCTAGGGTTTCCCGGTAGAAAGGAGCTCTCTCTCTCTCTCTCTCTCTCTCTCTCTCTCTCTCTCTCTCTCTCTCTCTTCTATCTCCAATTTCCCACAGCACATCTGATGATTTCTCACGGCACACTAGTGTGCCCATTCACACTGGTTGGGAAACACTGGACTAGAGATCAGGCTCCCAAAGACAGCAAATAGAAGGGTTCTGAGACTCTCAGAGCTTGGATGGCTTTGGCCGCACTCAAGCCTAGCCAACAGGGTGATGTAGCCACTCTGAAAGCCAATGCGCTGGTGGGTTTTTGCATGGTTGAAGGGGGTTGGGCCGGATGACCCAAGCTCGAGGGGCCCTTCCCGGCTCCAGGGTTCTAGGGTTCTCCCCTTGCTGCCAAGGCATTCCAGAGAAGGAGAGAGCACCCGGTGTGGGTTCTGTGTGACATCATGCGACTCCGCCACTTGTGATGTCAGGAACTCCAGGACAATGTGGCGATGGGAGATGCATCCGGAGCCACGAGGACAACGATGAGATGGCTGCTCCTTGCGCTCCAGATCTTAGTCGCGGCCCGGTCCAGCCATGCCATAGTTGATACCTGCGAGTGAGTCTTGGAGGAGAAGGCCTGGAATAATGGGACGAGGGGAAGGGTCCAGCCTCAAATGCTGGGGTCCCCACTCTCTTGGCGCAAGGGGCCAAAGGCATTCCCAACAGGACGGAGGAGTTTAGAAAAAGGGGAATATTTGACATGAATGCTAACATTGGGGGAAGAGGAAGAATGGCCTCTAAAAGGGCCAGCGAATGAATGATGGAGCCCATGTCAGTGGGGCGCGAGTCCATTCCGGGCTTTCTTCTAAAAGAGCCTCTTCATTGGGTGCATCTACACCAGGCATGACCCAACTTGGGCCTTCCAGTGCTTTGGACTTCAACTCCCACAATTACTATTATTATTATTATCATCATCATCGTCGTCATTATTATACTAGATTTATACCCCGCCCTTCTCACCCCAGTGGGTGACTCAGGGCGGCTTACAGTCCATGGCATACAATGCCGCATTACACATATAATAAACATAACATATCAATTTAAACAATTAACATAGCAATTAGCATATCAATTTGTTCCAATGCCCAATGATGGTCAGTGTGGCCATGGAGGCACCCTGCGCAGCTGGGCAATGTGTGGCGCGGCCATCAAACTATACATCCCAAAATCTCATAGAGCCACATCAGTTAACCAGGTGTTAAACTACTCTAATTCTGCAGCGTGGGTGCAGTTACAGTCTTTTAAAAGGAACTTGTCCAAACCCTGGTCCCTATTATCTCCATCATCTCTTGACTTTGGAACATTCTTCTGTCTCTCCTTATTCTGGCAGCCATTGTTGCCCATTCCAGTCTCCGTGCTGGACTGGGGATTCTGGGAGTTGCAGTCCATGGTTTCAAATGATGCTTTAGACCCTGTGATGTCTTCCTTCCTTCTTTGTGGCAACCATATTGGCTGTTCTGGGGTGGATTTTGGGAGTGGTATTCCAGGCTGGCAAGGCCTTCCGCCTGCAGAGAGTCCGCGGTGCCTTCTGCCTGCGTCTTGGGTGAGGTGAGCCCCCTGACGCTGCCTTTGCCTCCCTTCCAGGATTTGCGGGAGGCGCCCGCTGGCTCCGCACCATGTCAGCAGTCCGCCTGGCAGGGGCGGTTTCGACACCATGCCTGGGGCCTGGCCCTGGATCGTCAGCCTGCAGCTGCCCACCATCACGGGGCACAAGCACTCCTGCGGAGGGTCCCTCGTCTCCGCCCGATGGGTCCTCACCGCCGCCCACTGCTTCTCCAACAAAAGGTATTTGTTTATCGTGTCAGCAAATTGAGAATACAGTTATAAATTATAAAACCATAAGCAAACTTTAAAACTTGGCCTTATGCTCGGTTTCCTTCAACTAGAAGCTGGCCACTTGGGAGCACCTCTGGTGCCGCTGTGAGAAGTGTGGCGGGATGCAAAATAAACCATGTGTAGTTCATGTTGGATCAGCCCACAAACTGCCTTGCCAGAGAAAGAAAATATGCCACACCGATGAACAATAAAGAACAAGTAGTTTACTCTTCGTAGTTCAGAACGGCATCATGCCCGGATTACCCATGAGGCCAATGAGGCCGTGGCCTAGGGGCGCAAGCTGGGGGGGGGGGCGCAGATCACGGACCGAAAACCCCCCTGGTTCGCGCCCCCCTTTCCCCCTTTCTCATGCCCCTCCTCGCTCCTTCTCCCGGCAAAGTCTCTGCTCCGTCCCCAGGGTCTGGCTCTCCTGCCTTAGGGAGCAGCTCTCTCTCGCACGCATGTGCTCTCTCTCTCTCTCTCTCTCTCTCGCTCTCTCTCTCGCACGTGCTCTCGTGCACTCTCTCTCGCGCCGCTCTCGCTCGCGCGCTCTCTAGCCCGCTCGCACTCTCTCTCGTGCACTCTCTCTCTCTCTCTCTTGCGCTCGCTCTTTCTCGCGCGCGTCTTTGGAGCGAGTTTGAACTTGCTGCGCTCTCCCCAAGCCTCCAGACTCCCGAGGAGACCTTCAGAGCACGGAGCTTTCCAGCCGGTAGGAATGGGAACCTTGGTGGCGGGCAGGGGCGGTCTTACCTCTCCCATCATGGTAAGAGAAGATTATTTTGGCGCCCCCCCTGGTGGCTTCTGGATGCCGCCACACATGCGCGCTGCCGTCCTGTGCGGCTGTGCGCATGCGCGCTGGCGTCCCGCGCAGCCGCGCGCATGCCTGCCGGCATCCCACACGGCATCCCAGGAGGCATCGCCCTACGCGGCCGCTTACTAGGCCTAATGGAAAGACCGCCCCTGGTGGCGGGATGGTGCCTACTCGCCTTTCTCTTCTGCTCCGGAGGCACCATGGCAAAAGCCAGCCAAGTGTGGGTCTGAGTGGTGTGTGTGTGTGTGTGGGGGGGTAAGAGGTTGGCTGGGGGCGTAATTCAAAAATGTGGCCTAGGCCGCAAAAAGTTGTTAATCCAGGCTAGAACGACATATGTACAATGTGATCGGTTGCATTAACTCACATAATGTTCTTTGTCCATGTGGATAAACTCCTCCAGCAGCCCAAGAGCACACTCCAAACACTCTCTCTCTCTCTCTCTCTCTCTCTCTCTCTCTCTCTCTCTCTCTGCTGCCCCGACCCCTGCATAGCTGAAGCATGAACAAAAATGTAACAGTGTCCAAAAGTCCCAGGTCCGGCCTCCTCCTCGGGCATAGCCCAACCAATCAGCTTCATGCAACTTATTTTACAGTTGACACACACACACACACACACACACACACACATATGCTCCAAAAAGAAGATCCTCCATTGAGCACATTGCAGGGCTCAGACTGCATTGTAGTAAGTGGTCTGCTCTCCCCCACACTCGCATGTCGTGGACTCCACTTTATGGCCCATTTCTTAAGGTTGGTTCTGCATCTCGTGGTGCCAGCGCATAAACTGTTCAGAGCCTTCCAAGTCGCCCAGTCTTCTGTGTGCTCGGGAGGGGGTCTCTCGTCTTCTATCAGCCACTGATTGAAGTTCCGGGTTTTAGCCTGCCACTTTTGGACTCTTGCTTGCTGAGGTGTTCCTGCGAGTATCTCTGTAGATCAGGGGTGCTCACACTTTTTCAGCATGCGAGCTACTTATAAAACAACCAAGTCAAAATGATCTACCTACCCACTACAAAAATGTGAAACATATAACACAATATCTGCTTTGAACTGGGTTTTCTGAGTCCGCACTGCCATATAATCTGATTTAAAGCAGATCACATGGGGTTTTATTCAACTGTGTGGAAAGGACATCAGATAACCCAGGGCCCTTCCACACATCCTATTTTGCAGTTGACACACACTGTCCTCCCGCCCTGCCTGTGATCTACCAGGACGCCCTATGCGCAGGCCCGGATTAACACTTTTTTGCGCCCTAGGCCACACTTTGGAATTACGCCCACTTTAAGCCAACCTCCCGCCACCTCCAAGGTCCCCATTCCCACTGGCAGGAAAGCTCCGCTGTGCTCTGAAGGTCTCCCCGGGAGTCAGGAGGCTTGGGGAGAGCGCAGCGGGTGCAAACTTGCTCCAAAGGCACGCACAAGAGAGAGAGAGAGTGTGCGTGCGAGAGAGAGAGCATGCGCGAGAGCGAGAGCACGAGAGAGAGCGAGAGAAAACATGTGCGAGAGAGAGAGAGAGCACAAGAGAGAGACAGAGCGAGAGAGAGAGAGCGCACACGAGAGAGAGAGAGAGAGAGCGTGAGAGAGAGCACGCACGAGAGAGAGAGAAAGAAAGTGCACGCACACGAGAGAGAGAGAGAGAGAGAGAGAGAGGGCGGGGGGGACGGAGAGGAGACTTTGCCAGGAGAAGGAGTGAGGAGGGGCATGAGAAAGGGGGAAAGAGGGGCGCAGATCAGGTTTTTTGGTCCGTGATCTGCCCCCCCCCCCTTTCGGCTTGCGCCCCTAGGCCATGGCCTCACTGGCCTTATGGGTAATGTCTACACGATCTACCAGTAGATTGCGATCTACCTAATGAGCACCCCTGCTGTAGATCTTGGGAAGCTGTGCCTTGATTTAAGGTGTTGGCATGCTGCCTGATGCCCGAACAGAGGATGGTCTGGAGATGCCACTGCCTTGCTCCTTTCCTTAGAGCAGAGTTTCTCAACCTTCCTAATGCTGCGACCCCTTAATACAGTTCCTCATGTTGTGGTGACCCCTAACCATTATTTTCATTGCTACTTCATAACTGTATTTTTGAGGGGGGGGGTGATTTTGTCATTTGGAAGTTGTAGTTGCTGGGATTTATAGTTCACCCACAATCAAAGAACATTCTGAACTTACTAACAATGGAATTGAACCAAACTTGGCACAAAAAACTCCCATGGCCAACAGCAAATACTGGAAGTGTTTGGTGGGCATTGATCTTGAGTTTGGGAGTTGTAGTTCATCTACAGGCAGAGAGCACTATAGACTCAACAATGATGGATCTGGGGCACACTTGACACTAATCCTCAATATACCCAAATGCAAACACTGGTGGAGTTTGGGGAAAATAGATCTTGACATTGGGGAGTTGTAGTTGCTGGGATTTATAGTTCACCTACAATCAAAGAGCCCCTTGCACCCCACCAACAATAGATTTGGGTCAAAACTTCCTACACAGAACCCTCATGCCTTGAAGGGACTAGCTGGCGTGAGCCTCCCTCCCACCCCACACAGGCGCATCATGTTGCCATGCGCCAAGCACGCCTGCTCTCCCTGCTTGGAGTCTCAGAAACAGCCCTCCCCTTGGCTGGGAGGCCTTCCAATCTGTTTCCAAAAAGAAAGAGAAGGACAAGCGGAGAGATCTTCAATCTTCTCTGCCAAAGGGCTTCCTAAGACCATCATTAATGGTCTTTTCTGATGGTCTTTGGCGACCCCTCTGAAACTTTCTCGCGACCCCCCTGGGGGTCCAGACCCCCAGGTTGAGAAACACTGCCTTAGAGGCTGCTACTTCCCAGCGGATGTCAGGTGGTGCAACGCCGGCTAAACAGTATAATATCTCCAGCAGTGCAGAGCGTAGACATCTTGTGATGATGCAACGTGTCTCATTAAGAGCCACACCCACTGTTTCCGCGTGGTGAGATGGGCATGCGTCTCATTCAGCAGCAGAGTAGCAAAGCGTATGGGCGGATATCTTCACTGTGTCCGGTTGTGATCCCCAGGTTGTGCCGGTCAGCTTTCGTATGATATTGTTTCTAGCGCCCACTTTTTGCTTGGGAGTCAAGCAGTGCTTCTTAAGTCAAAACACAGTCCAGAGTGACTCCCAGGTATTTGGGGGTGCTGCGTTGCTCCAGAGGGGTTCCTTCCCAAGTAATCCTCAGAGCTCAAGATGCTTGTCTAGGCATCCCCCTGGGCAGTGTCTTTGTAGATGGCTGATTCTCTCACACCAGAAGCAACTTGGAGTATCCAACAAAAGGTGAGCCAGGAAGGAAGAGCATCACCAACAAACATAGAGGCAAAGGGTAACCCAAGGTCAGGCATGTAGCCCGGGGGCTAAGGGGCTTCAGCCCCCCCGAAATTCTCAGGGTGGTCCGCGAGAAGGCTATTTAAATTGTTATGTTTATTCATATCATGATCTGATCACCATGCTCATTATACCCCACATTAATGGGGTTATTGGGATAACAATACAAAAGATTTGCTAGGGTAGACCCTCTTCCACCGAGTCTCAGCCCCCTCCCCACTGAACCAAAAATCAGCCCCCCGGAATCAACATCCTGGCTACGGCCCTGCCCAAGGTCATCTAGTCCACTGCATCTTAAACTGTGGGCCCCAAGCTTTTAGCTCCATGATAGGGTCCCAAAAAAATTAGCAGCAGGAAAAGGTTTCTGAACGCCACCTAGTGGCTGCTTTAGACATTTACAAGACTCTCTTGTGCGTGTGCAGCACTTACAGTGAACTTAAATTGTTTACCTGTGCGGCACTGAATTTTTGCCGGCTTTGTGACCCACCTTGAGTCTCCTTTCAGGTCGAGAAAGGTGGGATAGAAATAAAGTAAGTAAACAAATAAATAATCTCCATAAAAAAAGGAAAACCAGTATGTTTTGTTGAAAGCTTTGTCATGGCTGGAATCACTTGTTTGCTGTGAGTTTTCTGGGCTGTATAGCCGTGTTCCAGTAGCATTCTCTCCTGACGTTTTGCCTGCATCTGTAGCTAATGGCATCTTTAGAGGTTTGTGAGGTTTGTTGGAATGGAGGAAAGTGGAGTGTGTAAAGTCTAGGGTAGGGAAAAGAACCTTGTCTGTTAAAGCAAGTGTGAATGTTGCAAGCTCGAATAATAATAACAATTTTTTATTTATACCCCGCCACCATCTTCCCAATGGGGACTTGGGGTGGCTTACATGAGGCCAAGCCCAACAAGGCATTACAATAAAATAATACAAAACAAAACACAAAACGGCATAACGATGAGGTAAATCAGTGATTTTCAACCAGTGTGCCGTGGAACACTAGTGTGCCGTGAGAGATCATCAGGTGTGCCGTGGGAAATTACAGTGTAGACGAGAGCCTAGTAGGAAACTTCAGGCAGCGGAAATGAGGCTTTCCTGGCCAAAGCAGCAATGCCGGCCAGCAGTCAGGGAGAGCCCTCAGCGACCAGAACTTTCCTTCCTCCCTCCTCTCTCTCTCTCTCCTTCCCTTCCTTCCTTCCCTCCCTCTGCGCGCCAAGGGCTACCTGGCCGGGCTGCGGATCCTCCTGCTTCCTGGCTCCTGGGCGCTCTTCTGCCCTCCTCCCCTCCGGCAGCAAGGAGGAGGAGTCCGCGGGAGCTGCCCCTGTCCGACTCCGCTCCCGGAGGCTCAAGGCAAGGCTTTCTGCCCTCTAGCCCCTCTGTGCCAGGGAAGGGGAGCAACCCCTCATCTCCTGGCCTCTCCTGGCTGGGCTCTGGGTTCGCTGCAGAGCAGAGGCCGGGATGCGCAGCTCCACAGCCCAGCTTGGTTCCTTCCCGATCTGGCCCCAAGGTGACAGCAGGGAAGCCAAAGGGACGCGGGAGGGGGGAGGCACTCCTGGGGGGGCTGGACCCCTTCGGGAAGGAGAGCTGGGGGTGGTGATGGCTGCGAGCCTCCGCAGCAGTTTGTTCCGAGGCTCGAAGCCACGCCGTGTGCTCAATTCCTATTCGTCCTGCTCAGCCGAGCCCGCGTGTGTTTCGGCCACTCAGCGCAGCCCTCCCCCGTGGGACGGTGACGGGCCTCCTGCGTGTGGGCCTCCCGGGGGTGGGGGTGGTGGGGGTTTGGTGGAAGCAGTGGCGTCACGAGGGGGGAGGGTGACCGTTAGTAAAATGACCGTTAGAGTGTCATTTTGTGTCATCTTGGTTGGTGGTGTGCCCCAGGATTTTGTAAATGTAAAAAATGTGCCGCGGCTCAAAAAAGGTTGAGGTAAATAAATCATAAAAATACACTAAACCAGTGTTTCTCAACCTTTTTTGAGCCGAGGCACACTTTTGACATTTAAAAAATCCCGAGGCACACCACCAAAAAAAATGAAACAAAATGACACTCTAACACAGCAATACATATAGTTAACTGACCTTGAGTTTTGGAGTTGTAGTTCACCTACATCCAGAAAGCACTCTGGACTCAAACAATGTTGGATCAGGACCAAACTTGGCATGAATACTCAATATGCCCAAAAGTGAGCACAGATAGAGTTTGGGGAAAATTGACAGGGAGCCGGAGGGAACCGCAGCGAAGAGGAGGGGGAGGAGGGAGGGGCGGGGGGCAAACGGAGCAGGCACCTCTGGGGCCTTGCCTTCTCCCAAACCGCTGTTTGGGAGAAGGCAAGGCCGCAGAGGCGCCTGCTCTGTTTGCCTGAGCCGTTCTCGCATGCGGAGGGCGGCTCGGGCAAACGGAGAAGGCACCTCTGGGTTCGGTTTGGGAGAAGGTTTGGGAGAAGGCAAGCCCCGAGATTGGCTCCATTTGCCTGAGCCTCTCTCACATGCGGAGGGAGGCTCGAGCAAACGGAGCAGGCACCTCTTGGGGCCTGTCTTCTCCCAAACAGCGGTTTGGGAGAAGGCAAGCCCCGAGATTGACTCCGTTTCCCCAGTTCTCCCTCACAAGCGGACAGAGAGCCTGGGGAACAGGCCCTGCCTGGGAGTCGGGTTTGGGCGGCTCGCCTCTTCCTTCAGGTTCCACGGAAGACGCGAGCCGAGCCGGACAAACTCAGCTCCCAGGCAGGTCCTGGGCCCTGCGGGGAGCCGTTTTCCCGGTTCGCGCCAGGTTCCCGCCTCCTCCTCCTGTGGGCTCATTTCTGGAGGAGAAGGAGAGCGTCACCCGGCCCCTCCCCTCCCCTCCTGAGCCTCCCCTGCCTCTCTAGGTCTAGGTCCTAGAGAGGGTCGTGTTCCCCATCCGCTGTCCTGCAATCGGCTGGTGTGCCGCGGGAAAACCTCGGAGGGGGAAGAAAGGCGGGGGGAAGAGGTTTTCTTGCGGCACACCAGCTGATCGCTCACGGCACACTAGTGCGCCGAGGCACAGCAGTTGAGAAAGACTGTAAACAATATAAAATAATATAACAAAATAAAATAGAATAGCACAGAAATTGTAGTTTTCCTTCATTTTCTTTTTTTCCATGGTCAAATGATGTGTGGGCGAGGGGGCTCCTGGAGGGCAAAGATGGCGGCAGGTCGGGCAATTTGAGGGCTCCTCATCTCGTCAACCGATTCCGCAGGCCAGAGGGTGAATCGCGCCCTCACCTCGGGCTGCACGAAGCAGTCGTGAGGCAGCGAAGTCGGAGAGAATCCACCGAGGGCTCCAGAGGTCCCCCCTCCTCAAGAGGGGGAGACCGAGAGAGCCGGGGTGATCCAAAAACGACGAGCGGCCAGCGGATCGGGAAGTGGGCACGAGCCTACATTTACTGCCAGCCCAGCCCGTAACAACAACAAGAGAGGGAGGGAAAACAAAGGATCGGAGGAGAGTGGAAGCCAAAGGAGCGGCAAATAGCACCAGCAAAGGGAGACGAATCAAGAAGCAGCGGGAAGCAACTGAGAGAAAGAAGAAAAGAAGAGTAAGTAGAGAGAAAGGGGACCCCAGCAAGGGATGAACACCCAAAGAGACTCGAGCACCAACACCAGAGGGGAAAGCAGAGCCCAGGGAAGCGCAGGGGGGGAGAAAAAAGGAAGAGAAAAAAAAATTGGAACAAAAGGGAAGAAAAGAAGTGAAAAGAGGAAAGGGAGAGCATACCTGAGCGGCGGGGGAAGAGGAGCGGGGACACAAGATGGCGGCTCGACGAGGATAAGGGGAAGAAGACGACAGCCGGCCATCTTGGCCATCTTCTTCCCGCCGCTAGCGCGAAAAGGGCGCGAAGGAGGAGCGGGCGGAAGTGCACCCGCCCGGAAAGAAGAGGGAGCCGGACCTGGACCGGAAGCGCGTCGGAGGGAAAGGGGGGGCGGAACAGAAGGAAGAAGAGAGAGAGAGAGAGAGAGGGTAGTGCAGCAGCCCAGCAAGCGGGAAAGAAGGGCCCTGAACTAACGAGGGCGAAAAAGGAGAAGGCGGAAGAAGCGACCTGGGGGACTGAGGGGAACTAAGAGGGAACAAGCGGCAAGAGGGTGAGTAAAAGCCCAGGCAGGAGAGGAGACCCAAGAGGGAAACAGAGGGAACAAGAGGGAGAAACATCCAGGCCCGCCAAGCTCTCCCCCTCATCACCCAGAACAAGAATTGAAATCATCATCAGGCTTGGGGAAGAGGTTTGGTGGGCAGAAGGGCTCACAGAGCAAGAGAGTGGAGGATGGGGCAGGGAGAGAGATCAGAAGAAGAGGGACGGATCCTGAGAGACATCCTGGCTGAGCTGAGAAAGATAGGAGAAGCCCAAGATGGATTTCTGCGAAGGATGGATGCCAGGATGTCCCGACAAGAGAAACAAATGGGGGCGGTCTGGGAGCCCCCCCCCCCACAGCCGGGACCAGAACCAGAGGAAGAGGTGTCCCCCACAATGCCGAGAGAGGAGAAAACTACAGATCAAACACAAGGAGCGGTGGAGCAGTTGGAGTCGCATCAGAGAATCAAAAGTGCGGGGGTGATACCTCAGAATAAGGTCAGCTTGCCCACCAAGTCTAAGATGTACCTGGTCCTCCAAAGGAACCCCTCTCAGTTCCCAACGAAGAAATCAAACAACGGAACTGGAAAGCACTTCATCAAAAAGAAAAGCCAAGGGGACAAAGTGAGCCGAAGAAATAAAGAAAACTTAAAGAGAGCATGCCCCCACGCTGCAGTGATGACTACAAGATATGGCCTCTGGAAACATGACCCTCCAGAGGCGGATGAAGGAGAGGAAGAATCCCCCAAAGAAAATGGCTAGCTATGTCCTCAGGGAAAAAGGAATGAACAGATCTATCTTCCTAACCGACAAATACTAGCTAATGGACATGGGCACTCTAAACATCTAATTGAAGGGTTTATTAAAGGACTAGAAGGGATAAGACTAATAATAGTAAAAAGAGGAGAGTTTCAAGAGACGTATGAAGACCTGTCATGGACATACAATTAAAGAAGGCGAACAGAAAGAAAGAAGCGACAACCTAAAGAATAAGATGAACTGTACCAGATACGTCAGATTGAAATCAGTGACCCAGGAAGATGGAACTCAACAAGCCCCCTTCTCCCTGTGCGTCCTTTGCTCTCTAGCCTAGCTCGATGCCCTTGCCCAGTAATGTCCTCGTATGCTCCCGGTTCAATACGTCACCCCCAATGCTTCCTATTCTCACCCCTTCCCCAACCCTCCTTCCTCCCCCGACCCTTACTCTTCCCTAGCCCAAAAACCCCTTTTCTATCCTGCACTCTTATGTAACTAAAACTTTCAATAAAAATTATTTAAAAAAAAAATGATGTGTGGGCGGATGCTGTTCAGGTGCTCCAGGAGCTTGTTTTGTTCTCCGTGGCCCCAAATGGTGAAAGTGCCAGCCACATATCGAAACCATACCATGGGCTTTTGGGGGGCCGTTTCCAGGGCATGTTACATGTAAAAAGTGTCTATGACGGGGTTGACAGGGCTCCTCATGGCTACAGAAAGGAAGAAACCAAGGCCCTCCCAGTGACTGACTGCAAAGCAGCCGCACTCAATGCAAGGCACGTAGGAGAGGGCCATCATGCGCTCTCTAACCCATCTATTGAAGGGTTTAGTCCGTGGTGATGTGGAATTTGAGGGACATGCAAAGGAGCCGAGTCATGACCGCGTGACAGTCATTCACTTTTGTCCCTGGCTGATGAGGAGAAGCAATGGGCGCAAAAGAGGGCAGCAAGCATGTGATCTTTCTCCTGTTATTATTCTCTTGCTTCTTGCTGTACACCTGTTGCTGATACCTGTTACCTATGTCATGTGTCTATCTCTGTATATGCCTTTGGCTCATAGGAGATCTCCACAATCGGAAGCAGCGAGTACAGAGGGATGGGCTGGTTTCCGGGGGATCCCCTCTGCTCTGTGGGGTCCCTCAGGGAGCCATCCTTTCCCCTCTGTTATTTAACATCTATATGCGACCGTTCGCTGAACTGGTTCGTAGCTTTGGGCTTGAGTGTCACCAGTAGGCTGACGACACTCAGCTCATTCTGAGGATAGAGGGCCGGCCGGACTCCGTACCCGATAATTTCCATCTCTGCCTTAAAGCTGTTACTGGATGGCTGCGAGCCAGTAGGTTGAAGGTGAATCCGGCGAAGACGGAGATCCTTTGGCTGGGCCATCCGGGCAATAGGGAAATCCAACTGCCAACTCTGGATGGCGAGGCACTTTGCCCGTCATCATCAGTAAAAAGCTTGGGTGTCCATTTGGACCCCCTGCTGTCAATGGAGACTCAAATCTCCAGTGTCTTCAGAATCACATTTTTTCACCTGTGACAGGCGAAGCGTCTGGCTCCCTATCTCTCACGGAACGACCTAGCCACGGTAATCCAAGCCACGGTCATCTCAAGACTTGACTGCTGTAACGCTCTTTACATTGGCCTACCCTTGTCTGTAATCCGGAAACTGAAGCTAGTGCAGAATGCTGCAGCTCGGCTGCTCGCGGGGAAGCCCGCGAGTTGCCGCATAACACCTATACTGCAGAACCTGCACTGGCTGCCAAGTGAACACCGGATCACTTTCAAGGTGTTAGTTCTTACTTTCAAGGCCTTACATGGTCTGGGGCCAGTGTACCTTTGGGATAGCCTGATTCCGTATAACCCTCCGAGATCACTCCATTCTGAGGATCATTCTTGTCATTCCTGGTGTGAGGGCTTTTCACCTGCCTTCGACAAGGCGCAGGGCATTTTCGGTCATTGCCACTGTACTGTGAAATATGCTACCACAGTGTTTCCCAACCAGTGTGCCGTGAGTGATCATCAGGTGTGCCGTGGGAAATTGGAGATAGAAGAGAGAGAGAGAGCCCTCCTGTCCTACCGGGAAGCCCTAGCCGGGGCTCGATCCCTTGCCTGAGTCCCGCAAACACAGCCTCTACTCACCACTTGCCTTCTTGGGCTTCCTCCTCCCCTCCGCTCCTTCCTCGGCCTCGGAAGGGTTTGAGCCGAAAGGCGGGGACTGCGTCAGGCGGAAAGAGCCGCGCGGAGAGAGAGAAGATCCTGGGATGGGACTTCCCCGGGTCCCCCGGCTGCCTGGGGGCGGATCTACACTGTAGCATTCATGCAGTGAGGCACCCCTTGGTCTTCCAGGGCTCAAGGCTGGGGAATCCCGGGATTTGTAGTTTGGGGAGGCTCAGGATGGTGTCAAACTACCACTCCCGTGATTCCCTCGCACTCAGCCAAGGCAGGTCAAGGGGCTTTCGGACACAGGGTTGAGGCACCTTTAAGCAGGGGCCAAAAACTAACAGGGTTTGCTCACTTAAGGCAGGAGTGGGCCAACTTGGGCCCTCCCTCCAGGTGTTTTGGCCTATATATAACTCCCACCATTCACACACACACACCCACACACATGTATATGCTGTATAAATTTATTCGCTGTACCCGCCATGCGTTGCTGTGGCCAACCTTCCCTCCCTCTTTCTCTCCTTCCCTCTTTCCTTCCCTCTTTTTCTTTTCCTTCTTCTTTCCCTTTTTTTTCTTCCTTCTCTACCTGTTTCTTTCCTCCCTTTCTTTGCTCTTTGATTCCATTCTTCCTTCTCTCTTCCCTTCCTTCCTTCCTTCCTTCCTTCCTTCCTTATTGATGCATAAGAAGACAAAGAGAGACTGACAGCTGTTGAGCAAGACCTTCGTGTGTGTCTTTCTGCCATTTCTGCCAGGATATCTATGTTGTGTTCATCGAAACAGGTCCAGGTTTCACACTGAGTGTATAAACTGCCACTCCCGTGATTCCCTCGCACTCAGCCAAGGCGGGTCAAGGGGCTTTCGGACACAGGGTTGAGGCACCTTTAAGCAGGGGCCAAAAACTAACAGGGTTTGCTCACTTAAGGCAGGCATGGGTCAACTTGGGCCCTCCTTCCAGGTGTTTTGGCCTACAACTCCCACCATTCTCCCTTTCTGTGTAGGCTATATGTGTTGTGTGTGTATATGCATATATTTACTGTGTATATACATATTACCTATATGCATTACTGCGTTAGAGTGTCATTTTGGTTGGTGGTGTGCCCCAGGATTTTGTATATGTAAAAAGTGTGCCGCGGCTCAAAAAAGGTTGAAAAACACTGTGCTACCACCAGAGACGCGGGCTCTGCAAAATTTAGTTTCTTTTCGCAGAGCCTGCAAGACTCACTTGTACAGACAGGCTTTTAAAAGCTCGTGATTCAATTGTGTTTTTATCTGTTTTATTGTCTTATTTTTTGTGTGATGTTTTTACCTATTGTTTGCTCTCATTGAGCTATGTTGTAAACCGCTCCGAGCCATTGGGAGTGGTGGTCTACAAATCCAAATAAATAAAATAAAATAAAGAAAGAAACCCTGATGTGTGCGTATATAGATGTATATAGAGCAATGCGTCAAGACTAAAAGACTTCACATGAGTTTGGGTGAAAATGGAGTCAAAGAGTGTTGTAGTTTCTTAAACAGTGTGCAGCACAAAGTCAGGCTGGGCAGTAAAACTCTGCTGAGAACTGATGTGGACTCTGCTATGTATTGGTAGATATTTTTCTGGCTTACGTCTGAGACAATCAGTCTGGTGTGCAGCGTATTTAGGGAGAACTTGAGTAGAAGGAAAAAAACTATAAATCATGCATCTATCCTAGCTTTGACAATAAAAAAATAATTGAATATTTTAGATTTTTTTCACATAAAAAAGGAAAACAGAACAGTCAGGTAAAAAGGGGGGGAGGAAGAGTAGGGGTAATGGTGTTGTAATTCGGCCGAGGATTGTGTCTGATGTCCCTGGGGATGATGGCTTTGCTGGGCTTGAGATTGTAAGTCCTGAAAATGAATGTTGTGTCTCTCCTGTAGTTTCTGAAGGCCACATTCCTGCCGGGGGCCCAGGGCAGCCTTTCTCTAGGGAACGATCAGGTGCAGAGGTTAATGAGACAGGAGAGAGGGGAGAGGACTCGCTGTCGCACTTCAGACAAGGAGCACCCACCTAGTCACACACTTAACAGACAGTCTCTGAATAAATAGGCTTTCATTGAATCAAATATAGGGTCCAACAAAAGGGTTAAAAGAAGATCAATAGTAGAATATATCTAAGGTAAAACACAAAGGTATAATCCCAAAATCCAAAGGCAAAGGTAAAATGCTTGATGAAAATCCCATGAATAATACAAGGCAGCTATAAGAGCAAAACATGCACAAAGGCCTAGGCGAAATCAAGAGCTTGGAGACAAGATAAGATCTGGCATGGCATTCTAAACGAAGCTTGGAATCTGAAGACAATTTCTCTAGCCAACGAATATAAAGACAAATCAGTTTCAGTTTGCAAACCGACTGCTACGTCGCAGGCTGGCAGCCTGCCTAGATTGCCGAATGCTATCTCGGCGGACAAATGTAAGCTCGTTAAAATTCTCAGGTGTTCCGTTATCAACATCAAAACTTTCAGAGTCCTGGACACAAGAATTCTCATCTAATGAGGCCTTGGGAAGGAAACTGTTCCCAGGGAAGCAAGCCTCATCTGAAAGGTCACTTTGCATCTCAGAGTTCTCACTAAGCATCCCATCATCCGCATTTGCAGGAACAATTCCATCATCAGCATTTCCAGAAACATTCCCATCATCCCTAGCATGCACATGAGCACCAGGCTGAATGGTTGAATTGCAGAAACATTTGAAAATCACACACTGACAACACCACACTTTCATAAACTTCAGGCAAGTTCTCAAGCACGCGAAGAGGCCCTTATCTAGTTGTAGAGGTAAATGAAACAATTTCTTGAAGGTCTGTGAGACAGGAAAAGCTTTATATGAGACGGGGAAAAGATTTTAGGTCGGTCTGGGCAATGTTGGGGTTCGAACAACATCTTGCATCAAGCCTCTGCCAAGGGGATTTCTAGTTCCATGTTTCAAGTTAGCCAAGTTCTTGTGTTCCAAGTTTAAAGGATGATTCTGGAGTTCTCTGTACTGGGTTTCATGTTTTATTTATTTATTTATTCGATTTCTACACCGCCACTCCCGGGGGCTCAGGGCGGTTTACAGAAAAATCAGGCATAAAACAATACACAACACACAATACACAATAAGACAGTGCAGATAAAATTCCAATATCACTCAAAGGCTTGCCTGAACAGATGGGTCTCACAGGCTCTGCGGAAGGCAACCAAATTTTGCAGAGCCCGGGTCTCAGGTGGCAAAGCATCCCATAATGCCGAGGCGATGATGGGAAAAGCCCTTCGTCGAGTTGCCATCAGGCGGTACAATTTCAAGCTGGGAGTGTCTAAGAGGTTCTGGTCCTCTGACTGTAGTGATCTCGGGGGATTATATGGAATCAGGCAATCCCTTAAGTCCACTGGCCCCAGACCATACAAGGCCTTGAAAGTAAGAATCAATACCTTGAAAGTGATCCGGTATTCAATTGGTAGCCAGTGCAGACCCTGAAGTATCGGGGCGATACGACAACTCGCAGGCTCCCCTGCGAGAAGCCGGGCCGCAGCGTTCTGCACTAGCTTAAGTTTCTGGATCACTGTCAGGGGCAGGCCAATGTAAAGAGCATTACAGTAGTCAAGTCTTGAGATGACCGTAGCCTGGATCACCGTGGCTAGGTCACTTCGGGACAGATAGGGGCCAGACGCCTTGCCTGTCGCAGGTGGAAAAACGCGGTTCTGCTGACAGCGGAGATTTGAGCCTGCACTGACAGCAGAGGGTCCAAGAGGACTCCCAGGCTTTTTACTAATGATGACAGGCATAATGCCTCGCCATCCAGGGTCGGCAGCTGGACATCCCCATCACCCGGGTGGCCCAGCCATAGGATTTCCGTCTTTGCTGGGTTCACCTGCAGCCTGCTGGCTCGCAGCCAGCCAGTAATGGCTTCAAGGCACAGATGGAAATTATTGTTGCCTTGTTTATCTGAATATTTTGCATCCTTGGATTTGAATTCTACCTTTGTACCTTGGAGTTAATGGACGACTGTATTTCACATCTTTGGACTAAAAAGGTTTTACTACTTTTTTGTGCTCTGTATTTATATATTCTTCAGTAAACTGCTTTCTGATTTATTGGATTGGTGTGGTAGTTAAGCCGAGAGGTGTTACTACTCTGGGATACAACAAATGCAGTCACTGTTTGTAGGTTAACTCTTTGTGTGGCTTGTTGTCGTCCTTTGCAACCCAAAAGACAGTTGCATCTGTCAAGTAGGAAATTTAGGTAACACCTCTGTGTGGGGAGGCTAATTTAACTAATTTACGAGGCCATAAAAAATCTCCAGCAAAGCATGCGGGAAATGCGGAAAGTACTTCATCAGTGTCGCAGATGGACGGTAAAGCAACAGCTCCCCTGGTGGCCAGAAAAGTGGAATGTTAAATAGCCTCTGACTGTCTGTCTATATGTGTTATATGTCTATGGCATTGAAGGCTTGCCATGTATGTGTACATTGGAATCCGCCCTGAGTCACCTTGCGGGATGAGAAGGGCGGAATATAAAAACTGTAAATAAATAACGAATGGAACAGAGGGTAAGACATTGTACAGTATTATAGTTATTACATCTACTTCTCCTTCTCTATTACCCTTATGCAGATTACTTACAATATTTAGAGTGTTACAAATTCCATACATCCTCTATAACAGTGATTTTCAACCTTCTTTGAGCCGCAGCACATTTTTTACATTTACAAAATCCTGGGGCACACCCACCAACCAAAATGACACAAAATGACACTCTAACACAGTCATACATAGAGTTAATATGTTTTTAAATGTATTTATACACTGACTTAGTGTGAAACCTGGGGGCTGTTTCGATGAACACAAAATAAATATCCAGGCAGGAATGGTAGAAAGACACACACGAAGCCACTGTCCCAAATTGCCACGGTCACTGTCACTAACTCTAACTTTGTTTACTTAGCCGCGTCTGAGCGAATCCACTTCTTAGGTGACGCGAGAGTGCTATGGTTCCATTTCTTAAAGGGACAGATGTGCCTTATAGTTTATATATGAATGAAGTTCGAAAATAATTTCCCATGGCACACTTGATGATCTCTTGCGGCACACTAGTGTTCCGTGGCACACTGGTTGAAAATCACTGCTCTATAACAAATAGAGGAATAGTATTGTCATCTCATTAAAAAAAAAACCAATAGCCATGCCTTCTTATCTTTTCTGTATTATTCCATGTTCTTCTTGTCGACTTCTCCAGCTCTTCTTCATTAAACATTTTTCTTCAATGGAAGTTGATCCTAATTTTTCATAGACATGAAATCTTGTCTTAAATTACGTATTGTTAATATTATCTGCACAGGAAGTCCTACAATTTTCATTTAAAGTGTTAGTGAGTTGGTGTTTATATTGTTTATTCATTGTCCTGCTGTCTCTCTTTTTTGTATTTCATCAGAATTATGTGGTTTTATATAACCTTCAACACCTTTAAGCTTCCTAATGGCCCTATGGAAAGGCCTGGGATATTGGGATTTTCATGCAGGTTCTTTGGCCGTTGGCCAAAGAAATGGAATGGCCAACGGCCGAGGCCCAAGTGAACCTCCAGCCTGTTCCTCTTGCTTCCTTCCAGGAGCCTGCCCCACTGGCGCGCGGTCATCGGGGCGTCCAAGCTCTCCTCGCTGGGGCCCGAGGTCCACGTCCGCTTCATCAAGCAGGTGGTGATCCACGAGGACTACAAGCCCCCCCAGGAGGCCAACGACATTGCCCTCATGGAGCTGGACCAGCCCGTCAAGTGCAGCGACTACATCCAGCCAGCCTGCATACCTAACGCCAATGTCACGGTCACCAACTTCAACAACTGCTTCATCGGCGGGTGGGGGGTCCTCAGGGACATAGGTAAGAACGAGCATGAAGGAAGCCAAGAGCAGGAGGAGACTCCCATCCCATGATCATCCAGTCCAGGCCCCTTCTGCCAGGCAGGACACACAATCTAATCCAGACCTGGGCATCCTATGGCCTGTGGGCTGGATGCGGCCCAGGGGCCGATTCTGACCGGCCCAGGGAGAAGGGCGTCGGGGGCAGGGCCAAGAGGAAGGGCTGCCAGTGCTGCCATCCCATCGCTGGTTGTGGGGCCTGTGTCGGCAGACAGCCCCCTGCTCCAGAGAACGATTGGAGGAGCAGTGGCTTTGGAGTGCCTGCCATCCCGGGAGGCGATCCGGGCCTGCAGTGGGAGTAGTTGGTGACCTGCGGTGGCTGATCGCCCTGGCAACACGGAAGACTTGATCGTCTTCCGGGTTGCCAGGGCAATCAGCTGCCTCAGGTCGCCGACTGTTTTCGCTACAGGCCCGGATCTCCTCCCGGGATGGCAGGCACTCCAAAGCCGGGATGGCAGGCACTCCATGGCAGGGCGATCAGCTGGGGAACTGCTGGGGGCGAGAGTGGGCGGAAGCCTGCAGCCTCCGATCATCTGCTGCTCTGCTCTGCTGCGGCTGGGTCCGCTTTGTCATCCTCTGGGCTGGGTCCATTGGGCCATTCCATCTTGGGATCCTTCCTCTCTTCAGGATGTCAACCTCTATCTTGGTTCGCACCTTGTCTTCTTGAATTTCATTTTATTTTAGTGGTTTTTATTATTATTTTATAATTTTATTATAATAATATAATAAATAATAAAATGTTATATTTATTATTTATTTCCTTCATTTATATTCCGTCCTTCTCACCCTGCAGGGGACTCAGGGCGGGTTACAATGTACACATTACCTTTAGACACACAAACACATGAGACAGACAGAGCAATTTAACATCTGGCCACCAGGGGGAGCTGTCGCACTCCTTTATTCCTCAGCGTGTTTCCTGGAGATCTTTTTATGGCCTCGTAAATCAGTTAAATTAAGCCTCCCCACTAAATGGTACCTTAATTTCCTACTTGGGAGATGTAACTGTCTTTCGGGTTGCAAAGGTCGACAACAGGCTACACAATAGGCCAAGAGCCCACCTCGACCCGGGCAGGCCTCGAACTCATCAGGAGGTCCTCTGCGTCCATCCATCATGGACTTGGCTGCCTAACCACCTGCAGTGAGATCGCTACACCTTGGCCCCTACGGGAGCACCTCATTGCCATTCACGGCATTACTACAGCGAGAGCGACCTCCTCCTTCCCCAGTCGTGCACTCCCCTCCCCTTAGTTGTGGTTTTGAGGGAAGAGCATCATTCGGACTGTGGGATTTCACCCATGAAGGGACATTATTGACTCGTGAGTAAGCTCACCGCATCGCTGTTGAATTCAACCCTTCCCCGACGCACACCCATGCTCCTTTTCTTTCTCTAGTAGCTGGTATTGTTTGTGTACGACTCACTGCTCATATTTACTATGCATGTATGTACTATTGTATTCTATGACATATGTAGTAGGCTTCTTAGCCCTCACCTTGATTGATATATTATATTTTATATAGCACATTGCCTATGCTCTTTTGTGTATATTGTTTACTAAATCAGCACACGTGTTTAGTATATATGTTGTGTGTCTATGGCATTGAATGTTTGCCATGTATGTGTACATTGTAATCCGCCCTGAGTCCCCTGCGGGGTGAGGAGAAGGGCGGAATATAAAGGCTGTAAATAAATAAAATAATAAATTTATTTATTTTATTTATAGTTCAAACTTGCTATACCGCCACTCCCCGAGGGCTCGGAGCGGTTTACAGTTTGACATAAAAAATACAGAGCATACAACAAGACAAACAACATCGACAGGGAATGACAAAACTAACGAGAAGGGGAAGCCATGCTCGGGCCCATGTGGGTCGGAGCTTTCTAAGGTCAGCTATCAGGCTCGACCGTCGAATGGGGGAAGCCTAGGAGGGTCCCACAGATCGAACAACGTCCTCAGGGACTCGAGATCCATACGGTAGCGATCGTCGCAAGCCTGTGGCTCCGGGTTCGACAGCATCGGGATTATCAAGCCTCCTGGGGTGGGGGTTCAGCAATGGGGGAACCCGGCGCCTGAGGTTGGTGTTCCTGAAGGTTCTGGTACGGAACCCTCTGGGTGTTGCAGAGCAGGGCTGGGATTTCCTCTGGCCCCGCCCCCTGCCCCGCCTTCGGCCCCTCCTCTGTTTCGTCTGAGGTGGCAGAGGGTTCTTCCGTTGTTTACTAGTCCTCTCGCCGTATCTCGGACCGTGCCCCGCGGCGGCCACCGGCTGTCCATGGCCTCTAGGCGCTCCATCGGGGCACTGGGGGGGGGGGGCCAGCCTCAGGGCCTCCAGAGTTAGCAGTGATCCCGGTCCCAGGGCCACCGGTGACAGCAGGCCCGTCAACAGCCGGTGGCGGTGCAGCCTGTGGGCTGGTCATAACCATGGGGATCGCTGGTAATCGGTCGGCTCGTCGCCTGGGCCGCTCCCCAGGAGCCCTTGCAAGGACCCCTGAGACGTCAAGCGCCTCCATCAGGGACCCCATCAGGAACCCCGGGGGCAGCGGTATGGCGGTGCTTGTGGCCTCCAGTGAAAAGGCCAGCACGTACAAAGATGCAAGGAACAGAAATCAAAGCTTGCAGTAGAATTTTTATTATTATTATTATTTGTTTATTTATTTATGGCATTTGTACCCCATAGCTTCTCACCCACACAAGGGGACTCAGCACGGTTTACATTCGCAGCACGACAGGTGGCAACACCACAATAGAATATAAAATCACAACCGTCATATAATCAACATCAATATAAATATTAAAAACTACCCATGCTACGCAACCAATCAAAATGAGAGCAGAACCAGAGAGGACAGGAGAAATAAATTCTCAATTGCCATACAGGAGACATTAGGGAAAGGGAAACCCTGAACCTATCCTAAGCTAAGTGTTCTCAATTGAGGACTTGAGACTTGGGCAGTGTGGGGTTGGATTCCAACAGGTGCCTCAAGGGTTATCCCTTCCAGCCTTCTTCTGCCAGGCAGGGAGACACAAACCAAACCCTCCTGAGTGATAGCCATCCAGCCTTTGCTTCAAATACCCCAGAGAAGGAAACACCAGCATCTGAACCCTTCCTCTGTGCCATGTCAAAGCTCAAATTGCATCGAGATATTGATGGGGAGAAGATCGGGTAGGAGATGTGGCTACGGCCTTTATCTGGGTATCCTGAACTGGTCTTAATGGAAATCTATGTAAATGTGGCCCATAGTCCACCTTAAGGCCCAGCAAAAAGGTGGTTGGACCGTATGGCCTTTGGAGGGCCTTCTAACGCTAGGATTCTATGAATTAGTCTCCACCTTTTGGGGGTGCTTTCTAGGCCTGGGCAATCATAGTTCTAAACTACTTACAAAACTAAAGTTCTGGTGGTGAACACTAGGTGGCGCTGGTGCTTTGCTTGTACAGTGTTGCTAAAGTTCTGGTGATGAACATTTTAGAAAGCTAACAAAACTTTCAAAATTTCATTATAAATGGCAGTTCCTAATTAGTTCTGTCTTAAAAATCGCCAATAATGAAAAAAATAATTACGTTTTGAAAGTTTTGTTAGCGTTCTGAAATGTTCACCGCCAGAACTTTAGCAACACTGTAGAAGCAAAGCACCAGCGCCACCTAGTGTTCACCACCAGAACTTTAGCAACACTGTAGAAGCAAAGCACCAGTGCCACCTAGTGTTCACCACCAGAACTTTAGCAACACTGTAGAAGCAAAGCACCAGCGCCACCTAGTGTTCACCACCAGAACTTTAGCAACACTGTAGAAGCAAAGCGCCAGCGCCACCTAGTGTTCACCACCAGAACTTTAGCAACACTGTAGAAGCAAAGCACCAGCGCCACCTTGTGTTTACCACCAGAACTTTAGCAACACTGTAGAAGCAAAGCACCAGCGCCACCTAGTGTTCACCACCAGAACTTTAGCAACACTGTAGAAGCAAAGCACCAGCGCCACCTAGTGTTCACCCCCAGAACTTTAGCAACACTGTAGAAGCAAAGCACCAGTGCCACCTAGTGTTCACCACCAGAACTTTAGCAACACTGTAGAAGCAAAGCACCAGCGCCACCTAGTGTTCACCACCAGAACTTTAGCAACACTGTAGAAGCAAAGCACCAGTGCCACCTAGTGTTCACCACCAGAACTTTAGCAACACTGTAGAAGCAAAGCACCAGTGCCACCTAGTGTTCACCACCAGAACTTTAGCAACACTGTAGAAGCAAAGCATTAGCGCCACCTAGTGTTCACCACCAGAACTTTAGCAACACTGTAGAAGCAAAGCACCAGCGCCACCTAGTGTTCACCCCCAGAACTTTAGCAACACTGTAGAAGCAAAGCACCAGCGCCACCTAGTGTTCACCACCAGAACTTTAGCAACACTGTAGAAGCAAAGTACCAGTGCCACCTAGTGTTCACCGCCAGAACTTTAGCAACACTGTAGAAGCAAAGCACCAGCGCCACCTAGTGTTCACCACCAGAACTTTAGCAACACTGTAGAAGCAAAGCACCAGTGCCACCTAGTGTTCACCACCAGAACTTTAGCAACACTGTAGAAGCAAAGCACCAGCGCCACCTAGTGTTCACCACCAGAACTTTAGCAACACTGTAGAAGCAAAGCACCAGCGCCACCTAGTGTTCACCACCAGAACTTTAGTTAAGTACTTTCGAACCATTTAGAACCCTGATTGCCCAGGCCTAGTGCTTTTTCCATCTAGGGCTGGTGTCCAGGATGGACACGAGGGTTGCGTATCATTCCCACCTTATTTTTCAACCAAGCCTCTGTTTTATCTCTCCAGAAGTAAAAGTGGCCTCGGACGTCATGCGAGAGGCAAAGGTCAACCGCTTTGCACCGGCGCTTTGCAACAGCAGCAACTGGTACAACGGGGCTGTCCAGCCACACACCATTTGCGCTGGTTACGCTGAAGGAGGAGTCGACAGTTGCCAGGTAGGACAGTACCAGGAATAAAAATTAGATAATGTTATGGGTATTGCCTAATTTGATCAATACCTATGTCTGAAATGTCAGAATGCCAAATTGTCCATATGGGTTCCAAATACCCAGAAGTTCTGAACAGCACAAAAAATGTATCAGCATTCCATCATTGATAGTCGCTTGATCTATCCGTAACTGCTCTGTTGTGTAGAATTGCAGGATTTGTGGGGCAAGGAGGGACTTAGAACATTGATTCTTCAAACTAGTTCCTGAACTTTAGTCCTGCTGTCCATTACCAGAAGCTTCAGCACCAGGATGGACAATGGCCAGTGACTCTGGGAATTGGGTCTCAAATGCCCTGGGGGATCAAGTTTGAGAACCGTTGGGACTGCTTTCTCCGTTTAATTACCATATTTTCAGGCATATAAAATGACTTTTTAACCCTGGAAAATCTCATGGAAATTCGAGGGTGGTCTTATACATATAAAAAATGCTCAGTGGGCACGTCCAAGGCACGCTGCCGCCCGGGGCTGCTGGAGTCGTAGTCTGGAGGCACTTCCTTTGGCCTAGGTCAGCCCGGTGTTAGGGATCCCACGTCTTCAGAAGAGGAAGGGGAGCAGGGAAGTGCTGAGGAATTGGAGGGGGAAGGGGAATCCGACGAGGAGGTTTTGCAAGTGCCCACATTTCTGGAGAGGCAAAAGGAAACAGAGCACCGACGGCGTTCAGCTAGAATAGCTCAGGCCCGGATTAACCACTTTTGGCGCCCTAGGCCACACTTTGGAATTACGCCCCCAAACCAACCTCTACCGCACACACACACACTCCGCACATTGCTTGTTTCCGCCTGCCTCTCCCCTCTCACTGAGGGGTGTGAGATACCTCCCAGCTGGTGCACACGGGCCCGGCTCCCGCCTTCGGTGCAGCAGTTGCCCAGGATCCTGAGGGCGAGGTCGAAGGTGCGGCAGGGCCTGGGGGCACCGGCCAGGACCCTCAGCAGCTGCAGCGCCAGCCCCCCGCACTCCCGGAAGCAGGCGATGCCGCCAACCTCCTTGATGTGCTGCATGCGGAGGGCCAGCAAGGCCCTTGTGCAGCTGGGCCAGGTAGGAGCCCAGGGAGCCACTCCCAGACCCCTTCCCGGCCCCTGGGCCTTTCGGAGCAAGCACCCAGGAACATTGGGGAGGGAGGCAGAGACGCTTGCGCCCTCCCCTCCTGCCGTGCATGCATGCCAGGCAGCGGCCCCGGGGGCAGGGCTTCCCTCCGCCTCCTCCTCCTCACGCCAGGGGTGGGGGCAATGGCGAGGGGGGCACCATTCCCTCCTCCCCTGCCCCCTCGCAGTGCTCTCCCCCCACCTTCCCCCGAGAGAGAGAGAGTCATCATACCGCGCATTGCAGTTTTGTTTTGTATCAACATTTTTTGAATTGCGCCTCCCTCGGCCTGCGCCCCTAGGCCATGGCCTAGGGTGACCTTATGGGTAATCCGGGCCTGGAATAGCTGCTAGAAATGGCAAGGTAATTGGGAGCTGCCCTAGCACCCCCTGCGAGGGGAATTCAGGGCTGGACATCAGAAGCAGGAGCCGTTCGCTTTTTCTAGTAACGACGACCCTGATGCTGATGTTTTTGCTCCAATTGAACCAGCTTCGAGTCTGCTTCTGAGGGTTTGGTGACCATTTCCCGTGGCCTGATGCGGTTTCTTTTGGACTTTTATCAGAGACTTGAGTATTGTGTCTGCATTTAAGACTTCCTTGCTTTCTTCTGCGTTTTTCAACTGCACTTGCTGCTCTTTTGTGTTGGATGAAGTAAAGCATTTTTCTGTTACTTTCAACGTTTTTTGCAGGGCAAATCAGGACACCCGGCGGCCTTCGGAGGCTTCTGCCAGCTGATCGGATGGCATTGCTTCCTTCCTCTCTCCCAGCTGCCTGGAAATAGCAACATTGGGGGACTTGGAGGAGGGCCTTGAACGTAAAGTAGAGAAAGTGGCAGGGGCGGTGAGGACAGCCAAATGGGCCTGCCGAAGGCCATCGGGCTCGCCGAGTCCTAAGGCAGCGCCTCCGGACTACGTCTCCTCCTCCTACCCACGCCCTCCCTCCCTCCCTTCTAGGGTTGCCACTTTTTGATATAAGAAATGAGGGACATTTACCTAAAAATATGGGATTTTTCAAAAAAAATAAGGGACACTTCATACAAAACTTGAAAATCAAATCCTCCTCCTCCTCCTTCGCCGCTGCCGCGACCATTACGCAAGGCCCAGAATCCCCAACAAGCCCGAGACGCAAGAGGCAGTGTGCGTGAACCTCAGTCTGGCTCCCTCTCTCCGCGGGTGCTCCGGCTGCCGCCGCCCTGCGCCGCCTGCCCTCTCTTCCTTCCAGGAAGGCCCTCCTCTTCCGGTCCATCACTTCTGGCGCGCACAACCAAATCACCCCCTCCCCTTTCTGCCCCCTTCTGCGCTCGCCTCTCTTTATACTCAAGTGGGAGGGCTAGAGTGGCCAGGGAAAGCGCCAAGATGGCGGTACTGTCAGCTCAGGTGAGTAAGCCGAACCAGGCCCGGTGTTTGTGTGGGGAGAGCGACAGGTATCGAGCATTCACCTAGAGTTCTCCCTTCCTTCCTCACTGCTGGCCCAGCCTCGCCTCCTGCTGCCACCTGTCCTGTCCTGTCAATACAGGACAGGAGCTGAAAATACGAGACACGAAATTCGGAGAAAAAATACGGGACGTCCCGTATAATACGGGACAGGTGGCAACCCTACTCCCTTATCTTCCACTATCTCCTCAGGCCACGCCACTAAGGAGGAAGGAAGGAAGGCGCGGAGAGGAGCAGCAGGCCAGCTGGGCTGTCCCCGCCACCCTCGCTGCTCTCCCCGCTCTACTTTCAAGACCCTTCTCCAACTTTTCCAACGTCGCTATTTCCAGGCGGCCATGAGAAAGAAAGGAAGCAAGGCCACCCGATTGGCTGGCAGAAGCCTCCAAAGGCCACCGGGCTTCCTCCCTCCTTCCCCCCCCCCCGGCTGTGCAACTAAGGGACTTGTCCCCACCACTGTCGCCGCTCTCCCCGCTCTACTTTCAAAGCCCTCCTCCAAATCCTCCCACGTCGCTATTTCCAGGCAGCCGGGAGAGAGAGGAAGAAAGCAAGGCTACCCGATCGGTTTTCAGAAGCCACTGAAGGCCACCGGGCTCACCTAGGCCCAAGGAAACGCCTCCGGACTGACTCCCAGCAGTCCCAGGTGGCCGCGTGCCTTGGACGTGCCCGCTGAGCCATTCTGGGAGTCATAGTTACCAAATCAATAGAATTGTGTTGTTAGAAGGATAGTCTTATATGGCGAGTATATCCCTAACTCTATATTTTAACTTGAAAAGTTGGGGGTCGTCTTATATGTCCAGTTGTCTTGTATGCTGGGGGAAAAAACGGTATTCTAAGGAGCCCGAAAGATACAACCCTCGTAGTTGCATGGGACAGGGGTAAGAATATTTGGTGCTGATAGCAGAGTACAGAGTAGACACTGCTAGGGGTGAGCTTACAGTTAGATACAGGAGAGAAAACACACAAGATGTCCCAGTAAGGCTTAAAAAGAGGTAAAGCCTTACAGGGAATATATGTCACCTAAGAGTAAATAAGAAAGTTGCCTAACTTTGGTAGAAGAGTCCCTGATGTGAATTCACATATCTGTATGTAAGGCATCTGAAGGCACAGAGCTCCCTTCTCAAGCAAAAGTGTAATAAATGACTTTTGGGGAGGGGGAAATAATCTCTCCATGCAGGCAGGAAGCAAAACACCTTGAGTAACCTACTGTAAGTCTAGGAAATAGGGGGAAAGAAGGCAGCAGTCATGCTCCATAGGGTTCCCTCTGTCTCTCTGCTGTGTAACTTCTCAAGTTGGATGCAACCCCATGCTTACCTTCTTTTCCGTCTGTAGGGAGACAGCGGCGGACCCCTCATGTGCAAAGAAAACGAGACTCAGCCCTTCTGGGTGGTTGGGACCACCAGCTGGGGCAAGGGCTGCGGGGAGGCACACCACCCAGGGGTCTACACCTCCACGCGGTTCTTCTCCAACTGGATAGAGAAGCACATTGGGCCGATGCCAGAGCCTCTCCCAGAGCGGAAGATCACGAGACCGCGCCGCCCCACGGAGGCTGCCACCTCTTCCACTCCACCTCCAACCACTACCACTACTCCAACCACCACAACCACAACCACAACCACTACTCCAACCACCACGACCACGACTCCAACTACCACCACCACTACCACTACTACAACCACCACCACTACTACAACTACCACCACCACTACTACAACTACCACCACAACAACTAGAACTACCACTACTACAACTCCAACTACCACCACCACCACTACTACTCCAACTACAACCACTACTACTCCAACAACAACCACCCACCGTACAACTACCACCACCACCACCACCACCACCCACCGCCCAACTACAACCACCCATCGTACAACTACCACCCACCGTACAACTACCACCACCCACCGTACAACTACCACCACCCACCGTACAACTACCACCACCCATCGTCCAACAACCACCACCCATCGCACAACCACAACCCACCGCCCAACTACAACCACCCACCGTACAACTACAACCACCCATCCTACAACTACAACCACCCATCCTACAACTACAACCACCCATCCTACAACTACAACCACCCATCCTACAACTACAACCACCCATCCTACAACTACCACCCCCAAAACTACTACTCCACTTACAACCACCACTGCCCCACCTCCTCCCAAGACCACCTCTACTTTACCTCCAAGCACAACTCAAAAGTCTTCTCCATCCACAACAGAAGCCTTTCCGCTCAACACAACAAAGCCTTTGCATCCACACCACATCAAAATCATCCTCCTACCTACCACTTCTCATTCCACCAGAAAGTCCATACCGCTGCTCAAGCCCCGGACCACGCGTCCACCCAAAACTATAGCCCAGCCCCACACCACAACTGCAACTCAGCCCCACACAACCACAACCCAGCGTCAAACCACAGCTACAACCCAGCCTCCAACCACAACCTCAACCCAGCCTCCAACCACAACTCAGACGACACCTGAACCCACAACTATTAAGATCAAGCTGGAGCTTCCAACATCAACCCAGCCTCCAACCCCAGCTACAACCCAGCCCCACACCACAACTCAGATGACACCTGAACCCACAACTATTAAGATCAAGCTGGAGCTTCCATCTTCACCAGAGCCCCAAACCACCCAACCCCTGCTTACAACCAGCCCTGAAACCACTGTTGAAATCCTGATCCTTCCTATATCCACATTCACGCCTGAAACCACATCACCAGAATCCCCTCGGTCCCTTCCAGGAATTCCTGAGACCATGGGGGAGCTCGTCACCGCTACCGTCACCGTCACCCCTGCTACCACTGCTCCGAAAGCCCCACAAGGAGCCCAGGTCTTCAAAGGAGCCAATGAGCCCACGTGGGAGCCTGTCACCGCTACCGTCACCGTCACCCCTGCTGCCACTGCTCCGAAAGCCCCACAAGGAGCCCAGGCCCTCAAAGGAGCCAATGACACCGTGGCCACCTTCTTCAAGCTGCTCCAAAAGCTCTTGGAGCACACAAAGAAGGGGAAGAACGGGGCCTGGCCCAAACTGACAGAGGTGCAGATCATAGAGCAAGTCAATAGGGCTGACGCAGAGGAGGCGAATACGATGCCCCCCACCACAATGCCCCCCACGACTCCGCCCACGGAGGAAAAGAGCCCTTGCAAACTGGTGGAGGAAACCCGTGTCGTTCTCAAACGCAAGTGTACCATCAAGTCTTAGTGGAGCAAAGTGTCTGCAGCAGAGCTCCGTTGCAAGCTCGTGGAATCACACTGGGAGGGAAAGAAACCTATGATTGTCATAGGGAGTGTGGACCTCCTCACTTGCCGCCAGATGTGGTTGGCCTATTGCCGTTGGGCTACTCCTGGCTTTTACCCGCCCCATACTCCGGTGTAGTCGCCTGCTTCCTTACAGCACTGTTTAAGGAGGGACTCAAAAGTCTGTTTTGGACCCGACTGTATCCAGCCTTCACTTCCCGCAACCGAGCATAGATGCAAGTTGCAATCGGATTGAACTGGCGATTTGATTTGCATACCCCTGTCCCCCCAAATGTGTTAGATAAATGTTATTATTTTGGAAAAATGTGTAGGATACTTTCATTAAAGACATTGCACAAACATATAGACAACTGGGTAAAAATATGTAACTCTGAAAAATAGTGCACAACTTATTTATTTATTTATTTATGCTTCTAACTTTTATACCGCCACTCCCCGAAGGCTCAGAGCGGTTTACAGAGTTTGACACATAACAGAGAAACAACAAGATGGAGTAAAAAGATGATTACATAGACAGAGGGAGAGTACAGAGGGAATATGACATTTAAAAGAATCAGTAGCAAAACGCGGGTCTGGGGTAAAGCTCAGGTCCCGCGCAGGCTGCCGGGCTGCCAAAGGGGGACGTCTGGCAGTAGTATCTGTCACACCGTCAAAAGAAGGGAGCTGTGGTGCCCCCAGAAAGTCACGGAAAGTCTCTAGACCAGGGGGAGGGGAGCCGACTCTACTCTCTGGACCCAGTGACTTAGAAGTAAGTCTCTTGCCTTTTGCATTGGCCTGTTTCCAGGGCTGGGGACTCACTGGAGAGTGCTCCCAGCTCCTGGAACTAATGTTCCAAAAAGTCCTGGTGCGGAACCTTCTCCGCTTCTTCGTTGGCATAGGCCTCGGTCGGTCAGCTGCAGGTGGGCAGTCCCTTGGCTCAGGGGCCGTAGCAGTATCGAAAGACGCCATCACCCCCTGCTGGGGCGGGGGGGGGGGGGAATTGAACAGATCCCTAATCTGGAACCGGAACAAAGCTGGGGGCGGCGTCCTCAACTGGCTCTCGCGGTAGATGCAGGGTCATCCTGCGCTTCCTTCTGCGGCTCCCTCTGCACGTTGAGAAAAATGCACCACAGGATTATGAATGGGAAGCACACACAAAATAATTGATGGTGTACCATGAGTCAGAAAAGACTTCGGTATGGAAGTCCAAAACGTAACAACTCAAGACTTCATTCACATATACAGCTGTTGTTTATTCGTTCAGTCACTTCTGATTCTTCGTGGCCTCCTGGACCAGCCCAGGCCAGAGCCCCCTGTTAGCCGTGGCCACCCCCAGGGTCTCCTTCAAGGCCAAGCCAGTCCCTTCGAGGATACCATCTATCCATCTTGCCCTTGGTCGGCCCCTCTTCCTTTTCCCTTCCATTTTCCCCAACGTCATTGTCTTCTCCAAGCTTTCCAGTCTTCTCATTATGTACATATACAGCTAGCCTTTCACATTTGCACAGGACACCTATGAACGTGGGAAACCACCAACAGAGAAATTGCAATGTATGGAACGCCTACTCCTCCGGTACAACTGTGACCAACTTATCCTGGATGCTGGCCATAGAATCGCACTGAAGGACACCATCATCAGTCCAGGTAATCCCTCGTGGCCGGGTATGATTTGTCTTCCAGAAGTAGAGTCATCTTGGCGATGGCTCCATGACTGTAGAGACCTATTTAGGATCCGCATGGTCTTTGGAAGTGAGGACATTTATTTATTTTTTATTTATTTATTTATTTACGGCATTTTGCCCCGCTCTTCTCAACCCCCGAGGGGGGACCCAGAGCGGCTTCCAAAAGGCACAATTTGATGCCTACATCACAATTGCAGTATAAAAACACAATATAAAACCCTCCAGCATTCGACACTAAAATACATTAAAATACAATTATATTCACACATCCTATGCATTCACCTATGTTAAAAACAGTGTTCTGTCCATAAAAGCATTGAGCCCTATTCACCAACTTTCCATTAAACTACTAAAGTGCTGTCCTGTGCTACTATGCGAATGCCTGGTCCCACATCCAGGCTTTCACTTTTTTCCTAAATGTCAGGAGGGATGGAATTGATCGTATGTCGCTAGGGAGCGCATTCCACAGACGGGGAGCCACCACCGAGAAGGCCCTCTCCCTCGTCCCCACCAGCCGCACCTGGGAAGCTGGCGGGAGCGAGAGCAGGGCCTACCCGGATGATCTTAAAGTACGAGGTGGGACGTAGCGGCAGATGCGTTCGGACAAGTAAGCTGGGCCAAAACCGTATAGAGCTTTAAAGGTCAAAACCAGCACTTTGAATTGAGCCCGGAATTGGACCGGCAGCCAGTGGAGCCGAAACAACAGGGTGGTGGTATGCTCCCTGTATGTAGCTCCAGTTAGTAGTCTGGTTGCCGCCCGTTGGACTAGTTGTAATTTCCGAACTGTCTTCAAAGGCAGCCCCACGTAGAGCGCGTTGCAGTAATCTATTTGGGATGTGACCAGAGCGTGGACAACCGTAGCCAGATCAGACTTCCCAAGGTACGGGCGCAGCTGGCGCACCAGTCTTAACTGTGCAAAAGCTCCCTTGGCCACTGCCGAGACCTGGGGTTCCAAGCTCAGCGATGAGTCCAGAATCACTCCCAAGCTGTAAACCTGCGTCTTCAGGGGGAGTGTAACCCCATCCAACACAGGCCGTAACCCTATGCCCTGTTCGGCCTTACGACTGACCAGGAGGACCTCTGTCTTGTCTGGATTAAGTTTCAATTTGCTAGCTCTCATCCAGTCCGACACCGCGGCCAAGCACCGGTTCAAGGTCTGGACCGCCTCCTTGGTGACAGGTGGGAAGGAGTGACAGATCTGGACGTCATCTGCATACAGATAACACCTTACTCCGAAACTCCGAATGATCTCTCCCAGCGGTTTCATGTAGATGTTAAATAACATCGGGGACAGTACTGAACCCTGAGGGACAAAGGCTGCGGAGCCGAACAGGTGTCACCCAGTAAAACCTTCTGGGTATGACCTTCCAGGAAGGATTGGAGCCACTGCAACGCAGTACCCCCAAGCCCCATATCTGCAAGGCGACCCAGAAGGATACCGTGGTCAACGGTATCGAAAGCCGCTGAGGGGTCCAGCAGAACCAACAGGGACACACTTCCCCTGTCCAGCTCCCGGCGTAGATCATCTACCAAGGCGACCAAGGCTGTTTCAGTACCATGTCCCGGCCTAAAGCCAGACTGTGCCAGATCAAGATAATTAGTGTCTACCAAGAGCCCCTGGAGTTGCGAAGCCACCACACGTTCCATGACTTTGCCCAAATAGGGGAGATTGGAAACTGGCCGATAGTTCACTAATTGAGTGGGGCCCAGTGATGGTTTCTTCAACAGCAGCTTTATCACAGCTTGCTTTTAAGCTGGCTGGAATTTTGCCCTCCCGTAAGGAGGCATTAACCACCACCTTCACCCACTCTGCCAAACATTTCCAGATGGAAGGCAGTCCTGGCGAGGGCTGGCCTCAAGCGCCTTCCTCTTGACACGTTTCTGCCTTTCGTCCTGTCTTTCTGTCTCTTTAAAATTCCTTGTTTCGTTAGTAACAATTGATCTCCAGCTTGAGGGCTTTCCAGTTACCTCTCAGAGTTTATGCCACGCCGTTAAAGGTTTGCTTTAAGCCCATCTTTAAATCTCTTTTGCTGTCCATGTCCCATTCTTGAACTGGGAGCAAAGGAATTGCTTTGGGAGAAAATAGTGGCGGCGCCTTCGGACAACGTGGCGTTGGGTTCCGTGAAGTGGATCATGGAGGATCATCGCTTAGATGCTGGTGGTCTTCCCTTGGATGCTTGTCCGCCTATCTTCTTCCCAAGCAATTTGCAGGATTTTTCGGAGGTAAGATTTCAGGGGAATCTTTCCAGAAATTTAAAATGACGTTTGTAGGCAGCCCGTGTTTCACAGGCAGAATTGGAAGGACGACCGCTTTATACACAAGCACCTTGGTCTCCCTGCAAATGTCCTGATCCTCAAACACTCTCTGCTTCATTTGAAAAAATGCTGTATTCGCAGAGCTCAGACAGTGCTGTATTTTGGTGTCGCTGTTGACTTTTGTGGAGAGGTGGCTGCGTAAGTAGTGAAAATGGTAAATGTCAAAGCCAGCCCGGGTCGGAGTGAGCTTCTGGCTAATTGTGTAGCTTGTTGTCGACGTTTGCAACCCAAAAGGCAGTTGCATCTGTCAAGTAGGAAATGTAGGCACCACCTCTGTGTGGGGAGGTAATATAACAAAATGTATGAGGCCATAAAAAATCTCCAGCAAAAGCATGCGGGAATGCGGAAAGTACTTCATCAGTGTCGCAGATGGACGGTGTAGCAACAGCTCCCCTGGTGGCCAAAAGTTGGAATGTTAAATAGCCTCTGACTGTCTGTCCATATGTGTTGTGTGTCTATGGCATTGAATGTTTGCCATGTACTGTATGTATACATTGTAATCCGCCCTGAGTCCCCTGTGGGGTGAGAAGGGCGGAATATAAATACTGTAAATAAATTAAAAAAAATCTAGCATTATGCCATTAAACTTCATGGGTGGCATTGCAGAGCAGTTGGCTGGTGCCTGCTGGAAAACTTTGACTTTCTCGATGTTCAGTGAGAGGCCAAACTTTTCATAGGCTTCTGCAAAGGTCTTTAAAGTAGCTTGTACGTCTTCTTCTGAATGAGCTCAGACTGCACTATTATATTGGAGTTCTGTAACACAGTCTTTCTCAACCAGTGTGCCGTGGCACACTAGTGTGCCGTGACGGACCTCCTGCTGTGCCGCGAGAAAAGCTCTCTGCCCCCCTTCCTTCCCCCTCCTGCCGAACTCCTGCTGCTTGGGGGAGGGGGAGGAAGGGCCGGGCAGTGGCGAAGAAAAAGAAGGGACCGGGGTGCCGCCTCCTTCGGCCGTTTCCCCAGCCAGCCTCCAATCCGCCATGACTCCCACCATGACTCTCGCCCCTCGCTCACTGAAGCCGCTTGGAGGAGCCCCGCCCACTGAAGCCCATCCACCACTCATGTTCCTCCTCTGTAGGATAGCTGAAGCTGGGGGGAGGGGCGGGGCATGGCACGGCCTGGCTCTGCCCCCTCCCCCGGCTTCGGCACTCCCAGCAGCTGCTCCAGCCTTGAGGGGACAGTGCCAAGCCAGCATTGTGCTGGCTCTGCCACCGCTGGCTTGGCACTGCCCCTCAAGGCTGGAGCAGCTGCTGGGAGAGGTGAAGCCGGAGTAGGGGCGGGGCATGGCGCAGCCTGGCTCCGCCCCCTCCCCAGCTTCGGCACTCCCAGCAGCTGCTCCCAGCAGGCCACCAACCCCCAACCATTCTTTACTGTGTTAGAGTGTCATTTTGTGTCATTTTGGTTGGTGGTGTGCCCCCGGATTTTTTTAATGTTAAAAGTGTGCCGCGGCTCAAAAAAGGTTGGGAAACACTGCTGTAACAGAAGTTGTTGTGACCTTACTTTTGGCTTTCTGCCTGCTGAGGTTAAAGAACTTGCCATCTGTCTGAGGTTAAAGAGCGTGCCGTCTGTCCCATCAATAAGGTGCAGAATCATAGCTATGATGACACCTAATTCCACCTTAAATGGATCACTTTGGGAGGCAATACTGTCCACGTCTGTTGCTGTCATCTCATCATAGTGGAGCTGCAGGATGTTCACAAACTTATCGGCGCATCCAATTTTCAGGAGGAGGGCATTACATTTCAGTGTCAAAGGGCTTTGCAAGGTCAGCTAACGGCCACAAACAGGAGTTGATTTTGCTCCCTGAATTTTTCTTCTTGTGCAGTGAAGTTCATATCCACTCTTCCTCTAGCGGGGAGGAAGCCAGTTTGGTGTTTAACCCAGTTTGGACGCGGATGCCTTCCCTCCGCATCAGGAACAGGGCGAAAGCTGCACACAGAAGGGAAGGCCAGGGAAGGGAAACCCGCCAATTCCTTTCCGAAAATGGCGGTGGCGGCTTCGAAATGGCAGATTCACTTCCGGGTTGCTTACATCACTTCCAAACCGCTTCAAAAGTGACCCCCCAATTCATTCCGATTTTACGAGTATTCCGGCGAACTTACCCAGGCCTAATAATTACATAGTGTAAGACAGTGTTTCCCAACCAGTGTGCCGTGAGCGATCATCAGGTGGGCCGTGGGAAATTGGAACCTCTTGAGTCTTGAATAAGCCACGCCCCTTTATTCCCCGCGGGCCAATCCCGTCGCAGTGGCCTTGAACTCCCGCCCGGCACGAAGATGGCAGAGGCGGCGGGACTGGAAGAGCCTTCCCTGAGGGGATGCCAGTGGAGCGGAAGTGCCTCGTCTGAAGCAATGCACTGGCAGTGCTGGGCTTGGCAGTGGGTCTGGCGCTGGTCTGGCTGGCCGGGGCGGTGGAGCCCTTGAGCCTGGCCCTGACCGGCACCGCCGCATCCGCCTTCACGGGCTTCCTCTCCTACCCACGGCTCTACTGCCTCTTCGCCCACTGCTGCCACAACGCGGGGAACAATGGGGCCCGCCTCCGGGCAGGTACGCGAGCAGCCTACTAGGCCTCAGAGACTGTGGCGTGACAGGAGCCTCATGGGCTATATTACTATTATTATTATTATTATGAACTATGTATTAACATATTATTTTCCCTTAGTATATGCCAGGGCTGCCCAACAGGCGGCCCTGGGGCCGTACACGGCCACCAAGCCCCTTCCCTCCGGCCCGCTAACTTGTTTTAATAAAATACAAATAAAAAATAGTAGTCTCGCGATAGCTGCCGAAATCTCGGGTCCCACGGGATTTGCGGCCGGCCTGGGCGCACGCCTCCTCCTCCCTCGCGGCTGCTTCCAGGCCAGCCCCCATTCATTTCCTCAGAGAGAGGGAGGAGGGGAGTGAGGCAGGGAAAGCCCCTCCTGGCTCCGTCCCCTTCCTGTGGAGGGCCCTCGCTTCCCGCCCCGCGGATGGGAGAGCCGCCGCGCCCAGCCTGAGCTTGGCCTCGGCTCCAGCGGGGCTCTTCAGGGACGGCGTTGGCGCTTCAGCCCTGTAGTGGGGCTCCTGCAGTATGGGTAAGGAAGGGCCTGGCTCAAATCAATCAATCTAAAAACAATGGGACGTTGGGTGAGGGGAGGAGGGGTCCCTCAGCGGCGGTTTCCTTGGCGACGCTTCCTTCCCCTCCTCCGCACCCCCTCCCCCTTGTTGTACTGCTTTCCCCCGCGTGCAGGGCGCAACGTGGCTTCCTTTGCGCCTGCCCCCGCGGCTTGTTTTCCCTTCAGGGAGGGAGGGAAGGAGCTCTTTGGGCCTCCTCCACCCGCCTCTGGGAAAGGAGGCCAAATCAAGCCCTGCGACGGCATTGAGGTGTTTGGTTTTTTTTGGTGTGTCCCAATTTGAGTGTGGACTCAAATAACTCAAAGGTATTAGGAAACATTCCCCCAAATCCACCAGTGTTCCCATTTGGGTATATTGAGTATTCATGCCAAGTTTGGTCCAGATCCATCATTATTTGAGTCCACCGTGCTCTCTGGATGGAGGTGAACTGCAACTCCACAACTCAAGGTCAACTGTAAGTAAATTGGAGCTGGGGAGGGGGCGGAGCTGGGGGCAGAGGCAGACCCTTCGGCCCCCCAGGTGATCAGTGACCGGAATTCCGGCCCTTGGGCCCGTAGAAGTTGGACAGCCCTGGTATATGCTATTATATTGTTACAGTATATTATCAGTATTTGTCATAGTCATTGTGTATATCGTTATTGACTATGAGAGTAATGATAACAGTCAGGATTAACTCCTGGGCTTTACTGTTAATATATTGTATGTACCTATAATATGTATATTATTATAATGTAATACAAGATAACACTTTAAAAAAATAATACAATATTGAAATTATATATTTTATATTACTTGTAATACTACTAATAATATTACAGTATAATGATATAGTACAATATAGTAAGTTAGAGTGTCATTTTGTGTCATTTGGTTGGTGGTGTGCCCCAGAATATTGTAAATGTAAAAAATGTGCCGCGGCTCAAAAAAGGTTGAAAAACACTGGTGTAAGAAGTGCTAGTGCTTTGGCCAGGGGTCGTGTCCATGTTGTCTTAAACTTGTTTTTCTGGTGGAAAAGTGAGTTGGTGATGACAAGGTTGGGAGAATAATAGTAAGTTTATTTATATCCCCCCATCATCTCCCCAAAGGGACTCGGGGCAGCTTACAAAAGCAAGATACCCTTTGAGTTGCAGTTTCCAACCCAGTCTTCCCTATAATCTCTAGCCACAGGTTGAAATCTTGCATTAAAAGCACTCAGGAGGATGATTTTGCCCTCCTTAGGTATCTATCTAATAAAAGTCAGTGTTTGCGGCGGGAAGTGCGGAGGAATATGTGGCAGCTTTCCGATTGGCTCCCACTGTGGGAGTATTTGCATAAAGGACTCTGATTGGCCAGCACCCAAGAATCCAAGCCTCTTCATTCAAACAACATGATTGGTTGCCACTGAGGGAGATTTTGCAAAACCGGCTCTGATTGGCCAGCTTCTTGATTCCAACATTCTAAGATGATGCAGAGGGAAAAGGAAAGGTCTCAGGCAGTCAGTCACTGCGGCCCACAGCAATGACGGATCAGGACCAAACTTGGCACACAGAGGCCCAATGGCCCACTTCACAACCTGGTGTGGTTTAGGGCAGGATGGGCCACGAATGATGGGATTTGCAGTACCTTTACCTGATTCACTTCCCAAACAATGACCCGCTCTCCAGCCTACTGCAGTTTAGCAGAGGGTGGACCATGGATGATGGGACTTGAAGTACCTCTACTCATTCCCCATGACCGCAGCAGCGTCCAACAAAGACCGATAAAGACCATACTTGGTACACAGAGCCCCCATGATCCACTCTACATTCTACTGCAGTATGGAGGAGGGTGGACCATGGATGATGGGACTTGAAGTACCTCCACTCACTTCTCGAGTGTGCTGCGACCCTCATCCAATGACTGTTCAAGACCAAACTTGGCACACATAACCCCCATTACCCCCTTAACATCCTGGAGAGGTTTAGGGGAGGTGGACCACGGATTATGGGATTTATAGTACTTTCAAATGCTTTTGTTCCAACAGACCACTGTGGCCCCCAACAAAAAACCAATAAAGACCATACTTGGCACACAGAGCCCCCATGGCCCACTCTACATTCTACTGCAGTTTGGAGGGTGGACCATGGATGATGGGACTTGAAGTACCAAAGACCAACCTTGGCACACAATGCCTTCCTCAAATAACCCGGGCACCGCCGGGTCCCCAAGCTAGTTGAATCTATAAAAGTCGAACCTGCCTATGTGGAGGGCTGGCTGATTTAAGTGAGTGATCGGTTTAAGCGATCAATTGATTTTTGACAATCCAAGCAGCCCACGAAGAAAACTGGTGCATGGATCCATCATTGGTACATCTGTACTGTAGAATTAGTGCAGTTTGACCCCACCTTAATTTCCATGGCTCAAGACTATGGAATGATGGGAGCTGTAGTTTGGGGAAACACCAGCTCTCTTTGGTAGGTGCGGTAAGATTTTGCAAAACTACAAATCCCAAGACCCCATAGCCTTGATCTAGGACAGTTAAAATGGTGCCAAAACGGCATTCATGGTTGTCCGCCCATAAAAAAGGAGTTCCACCTCTGGTGAGATGACAGGTATGGGCCAACTTTGGCCCCCCCTCCAGGTGTTTTGGACTCCAACTCCCACGATTCCTAACAGCCTACTGGAGGGCCAAAGTTGGCACAGCCTGCAATGGGGGAAAGGAGCAGCACACCTGGTGGGACTACATATATCTTTGGGGTTTCAAAAGTCCTTTATTGCTCAAGATAAAGCCCGCCAACAGCCGTTTCTTGTGGGGGGACTCCCTCTCCATCCATCCGACCAAAGTCCATCTCCCCCCCCCCCCTCTCAAACGGCGCTATCTTCCTCCTCTTCTCAAGGGCCTCTCCTTTCCCACCAATGCATGGAGACAAACGTGGAGGAGCGCCAAGCTTGCTCTCGATCACCTCTGATCCGCAGGCCTCTTTTGCTCTCCCAGGTCTCTGCCGAAAGGGGGAATTCTAGCTACTCAAAGGAGCAAGTTCCAGGCCTGTTCGGTAGGGCTCAAGGTGAGGCCTGGATTCCTTCTGGGTCGTTCTCCTCTTTGTCCGACGCTTGGCCGTCTTTCTTCTCCAGTTCAAAGTTCTACAATGGCAAACGGAAAGGAGAAAGCCCGAAGACAGAGATCACAATTCTTTTTTTTATTTCATAGGTAAACGTAAAACTTTCCCTCGACATGAAGTCTAGTTGTGTCCAACTCTGGGGCTCATCTCCACTTCTAAGCTGAAAAGCCGGAGTTGTCCGTAGACGCCTCCAAGGTCATGTGGCCACTGGCCTGACTGCATGGAGCGCCCTTACCTTTCCACTAGAGCAGTACCTATTGATCTACTCCCATTTGTTTGTTTTCAAACTGCTAGGTTGGCAGGAGCTGGGCTTAACAGCAAAAGCTCACGCCACTCCCTGGATTCAAACCGCCAACCTTTCAGTCAGCAAGTTCAGTAACTTAGCAGTTTAACCCGCTGCACCGCCAAGTGGCTTATTACACAAAAATATTTTAGAATGAACTAGATCTAGTAGATTCTCTATACTGTAAGTAGAATGTGATCTATCAAGGAGAAAGAGACCCTCCAAAATCCAACCATCAGAATAGTTTCGAAGTACCAAACAAAATTCATGCAAAAGGTGAACATACTGGTGCTCCCTAAACGTGAAAATCTGCTAAATAAGACATACTATAATACTAACACAACAGTTACACCATTGTGTGTGACGGCGCAGTGAGCGCCACCTGCATAGAAAAGCTTGAGTTCTTAAAGGTTTGCATTGTTAAAGTGTGTTTTTACAGCCTGCACAGTTTGTAAGAGGTTTAGCTGCACTGATTGGTCCTTAGCACCTGCCAATCATCATTAGCAGAGCCCAATTGAGTTTGTTCCACCCCCTTTTCCAGGGATCTGGGGAACAAGCTACTTTTACATTCTGTAGACCAGTGTTTCCCAACCGCTGTTCCATGGCACTCTAGTGTTCCATGAGCGATCAGCTGGTGTGCCACAGGAAAACCTCTCCCCCCCTTTCTTCCCCCTCAGAGGTTTTCCCGCAGCACACCAGCTGATCACGGAACAGCGGCTGGGAAACACGACCCTCTCTAGGACCTAAGGAGACAGGGGAGACTCAGGAGGGGAGGGGCTGGGCGATGCGATGCTCTCCTCCTCCTCCGGAAGTGAGCCCACAGGATAGAGTCTATCCTGTGGGCTCACTTCCGGAGGAGGCGGGAACCAGGGCATCTCTGGGAGCCTTTCTCCCAGTCCGCGGCTCCGCCGAGCCCGGCAGAGCCACAAACCGGGAGAACGGCTCCCCGCAGGGTCCAGGCCCTGCTTGGGAGCAGAGTTTGTCCAGCTCGCGTCTTCTGCCGAGCCTGGCAGAAGACGCGAACCGGCCAAACCCAGCTCCCAGGCTGGGCCTGTTCCCCAGGCTCTCCCTCTGCTTGTGAGGGAGACCTGGGGAAACGGAGGAAATCTCAGGGCCTCGCTGCTTCCAAACTGCGGTTTGGAAGCAGCCAGGCCCCGAGAGGCATCTCCTCTGTTTCCCCAAGTCTCCTTCTGCTTGTGAGAGAGACCTGGGGAAACAGAGGAAATTTTGGGGCCTCGCTGCTTCCAAACTGTGGTTTGGAAGAAGACAGGCCCCGAGAGGCATCTCCTCCATTTCTTTGTGGGGAGCCTTTCTCCCGGTTCGCGGCTTCACCAAGCCCGACGGAGCCGCAAACCGGGAGAACGGCTCCCCGCAGGGCCCCGCTCCTCCCCCTCCTCTTTGATGCGCACAAAACCGCTCTCAGCCTCCCTCCGGCTCCCTGCCTATTTTCTAAAGGTTCGCCAGGCCAGACGCTTGGTCAGGCCATCCTTCAATACCAGTTTGATTTCCTTGGAATTCAAGCAGAAGGCTCAGCTTATCAGAAGGCTGAGTAACTCCGGGGAGTTCCAAGCACCTCCAAACCAGTCGCCTGGTCTCAAGAGGAAGACTTTGTGACTTCAAGTTCGGCCATTTGACTGGGGCTGCGAGTGTTCCTACCTCAAAGCCATTGGAAGAGAAAGGACTCCGAGAGCTTTTCCGCTATAGGTTCCCGGACCAAAAACAGTAAAAGGAACTTTAAAGTAAGAACTTTTCTATCTTATTTTGGAGACTACATTACCAGTTGTTATTTTGGGGAAATTAAGCAAAGTGCCTGAGTGAAGTTAACTCATGTAATGGACAATAAAGTGTTCAGTTTGGTCCTTGGAGCCCTGAGCCTTTAAAGGGAGGCAAAAAAGCAATCCCCCAAGATAGATAGACCACGTCCTTGTCCTTTCACGGGGCATTGATAGCACTGGAGCCAGGGGCGGTCTAAGGTAATTTTAAATGGTAAGCGAACATTATTTTGACACCCCCCCAAAAAACATAATTTCCTCCCCCGCATGTAAAACAAATATACAATTATAATATCACAATACCATTAGTAGTATTATATTGTATCAATGTATATACAATATATTATACCATACTCATACTATACTATATCATAATTATATTATACTACATTACAATATAATTATATTATAATATATTGACATTATAATATAATATAACATTCTATTATATTATTATTATTATAAAATAATAAATAAAATTATTTATTTAAATAAAATTATCCTCTACTAAATATTTTCATTACTCTTATAAAACTCAAATAACCCAAAATAAAGTAAAATAAAATATTATATATTACTATTTTGTACAATAACACTATACTGCAATATTGTTTGCAATATTACATGTAATATAAAATATATCATTATTCTATTGTTATATTGTATTTTTATTATTATGTATGACAATATTAAGCAGAACTGTATAATAATCAACAAGAAATGCAATGTAAATGCATCAAAATCAGAATATATTACCTACCACCCGTCTCATAATTCATAGGAGTCTCCCATAAGTCCAAAATTAGGATCCCAATGTAAATGTAAATAGAAAAACAGCCAAAATGTTCAAATGAGGTCGAATACAGGCAGCGCGGCCTGGGGAAACTTGGGCCCGCCCTCCCTCCCTCCCTCTAGGTGTTTTGGACTCCAACTCCTACAACTCCTCATAGCCTCAGGCCCCTCAGGTCTAGACAGAAATAGAGCCCAAGAAAGGAAGGAGGGAGAGATCACAGAGGAGGAAAGCCCTTCATTCATTCCTTCACTTACACTTCCTTCACTGATTCTTTTCTCCTTCCCCGCAAACGCGTGCACGGCGGAGACAAAGGGAGAGGGGAAGCACTCCCTGCCTGCCTGATAGGGAGTGCTTTGCTTACAGGCTTCTGCGCAAGGGAGCTACTGGGCATGCACGGAGGTTTTCGCGCATGTGCAGTTGCTCCTGCGCTCAACTTCAGCTCCGGAGCAACTGTGCCTGCGCGAAAACCTTCACGCATGCCCAGAAGCGGCGTCGGAGCGCACAAGGCCGGAGCCCAAAAGCAGGCAGCTGCGGTGCTGCCTGAGGAACATCGGCAGGGCCAGGATGGCGCCCCATGCAGCCAGGATGGCGCCCCCTTTCCAGATGGCGCCGTATGCAGCCGCTTACTCGGCCTACCTGTAGGGCCGCCCCTGACTGGAGCGACGGCACACAGTGTAACGCATACACATTAAATCATATTTCTGTTCCTCCATAAAATACAAATTAACATATGACTTCCTGTTTAGTTTGAAAGCAGAAATGCAAAGAGCATTATATTCTTCACTTACAGGTAACAGGCACTGGTCTCCCTGTCCTTTACAGGAGGTTTAGGCCTGCATTAAATCATCTACAGGTGTATAAGGTCTGGAAAAATCCTCGCTTTCTGGCCAAAGACTGGCTGCTGCTGCTGCTCATAAGGAGAGACGGTGGGAGTTCCTCTGTAGCACACGATGAAGACTGTCTTACCTCCAGCTCCCTCAAGACTTCGTCCATAAAGTCCCCTGAATTCTGTTTGTACGCAATAGCCAGTTTGATGGCGTCATTGAAAATCTGCGGGGGAAAGAACGGAGCAGATGTCATTCATGCTTCTGAAACATTAAGGAGGTCATTTTATTCCATGCTCAGCGAGACAGAGTGTATCGGGCCTTTTGCAGAGAAAGAAGTAGACACACAGACTATCTATCTTCACATTGGATACACAGACAAAGGGGATGTTGCATTTTATTCGATATCCACACACATATAAACATTCATTCTCCATTCATACATTACCATCCCTTCTTCCTGCTCCTGGAGAAGAGGCCAGATTGTGCTCATCGGGTGCTCTGCAGTGCGTTCATGTTCCTCGATCCGTATTTGGGCAAGGCTGCTGCTGCGTTTGGGGGTCCCCCTGTAGACTGCAGACTAATTCAACCAGAGAAGTCAGCCATAACAGAGCACCCGATGAACCAACCTGGCCAATGAATATTGTCTGAGAACACAGAAATGCTGGAGCGCTTTAACACCATGTCAGACTACACAGAGAAGCCATTGATATCCACAAGCAGCAGGTGGACCATTTAAACAGAGAGGACGAAACCATGAACATGAACACAATCTGACCACCAATACTGAAAAACTCTAAAATCAGGACAGTAAAAAAAGCAGGGGAATTCCAAAAATAATCAGTCAGGGCCATGTAACATCTCTCAACAAAGGACGCCCAGGCAGCAACCATCCTGGCCTTGAAGATGCAAGGCCATTCAATGCTAATCAAGCTGGCCAACTGCAACATTAACACTTGCCTCCAACAGACAAGAGTTTTCTCCCACCCTGGGCCTTCCAACAATCTTTAACCAATCTTTTATATCTCATACATTCAAAAACAATTTTTTATATATGAACCACAATAACATATTCATATTACATTCATATGGACCCCCAATTTTCCTTGAGTACATATTTCAACTCTTTAAACGCATAGCCCTCCAATCAGTATAACATAATACATCAACAATTCTCATAATAATGCCAAAACAATTCAAAAGTCCATTTGATTCTTTGTGCTCAATTTTCTGATTCTTTGTGCTGCAGACGGCTTGTGAATCCAAGGCGCCGATATTTCGGGCCATTTCGCACTCTCCCTGGCGCTTCCTCAGGGCGTGGCTTAGTTAGTCTCGTGATGACGCAGGAATACCACGACAACCAGTGGTGCCGTGCGTGGACAAATTCTCAAGAGATCAATCCATTGACTTCACTAAATAGCGTTCCATAAGCGCCAGGGAGAGCGCGAAACGGCCTGAAATATCGGCGCCTTGGATTCACAAGCAGTAGGCAGAAGCCTCTCCAATTAGAGGACCTGCCTTTAAAAGGAAATAGGGGAATTGGAATATACGCAACCACAAAGCCGTGAGTGTGAATGTATGTTATTACAGGGAGTGTGGACTCAACTACAGACGAGTAGAATCATTCAGTAGAAAAAGGAACGCAGTATAACCCGGACTATAAGTACAAAATTAAGGACGTTTGAAAATTGAGCACAAAGAATCAAATGGACTTTTGAATTGTTTTGGTATTATTATGAGGATACTTGATGTGTTATGTTATACTGATTGGAGGGTTATGCGTTTGTTGGAAACTTGCCTAGTTTCCAACAGACCGCTCAACCTCTGAGGGTGCCTGCCTGCCATAGTTGCAGGTGAAAGGTCAGGAGAGAATGCTTCTGGAACATGGCCAGGCAGCCTGGAAACCTCACAACAACCCAGTGATTCCAGCCATGAAAGCTTTCAACAACACATTGATATTGGATTTCCTTAACGTAAGGAACCATCGTGTTGACTTCCTTAACTTAAAGAATCATTGTCTCTGGTCATGTCAATATTTTGTTTACCGAAGAGTTCATCATTGTCTCTGGTCATGTCGGCAGTTCAGTACTTTTCCCTTCATCAGCCTTTTGCAGTTTTCCATACCGCAATATTCTTAGGATGGTGTCTTCAGTCTTGGCCAGACCCCAATCGTGCGCCTTTCATATAATACCATTCAATCCACACATCATATTTATCACACAGAGATGGGGAAAGCCAAAGGCTGGGAGGGCAAGGTTGGTCTTTCCACACCGTTGCTGGTCCTGCTGAGCTTTTCTGCCCAGGAAACGAACCCCAAACTCCACCCTCCGCAGGCGAGCCAGGCCACCGCCTTCCCTCACCTTCACCACGTTGGTGCCGTCGGCAGCAGACACGAAATAGAAGGGCAGGTTCAACTTCCGAGGAAAGTTGAAGCTTTTCTGGGTCATCTTCACATCAGCTGTGAAAACCAGAGTGGAAATGAGAGGCTGGGTCAGGGAGCCATGACAGGGAGGACGTGGATAATAGGAAAGAGAAAGAAATTGGTAATAATAATATATAATAATATACTTTATTTATATTCCGCTCTTCTCACCCCGAAGGGGACTCAGAGCAGATTACTGGTACACATACTCAGCAGACAATCTCTGCCGTTTCCACATACACACATATAGACGAACAGAGGCAAACTCTGGCCACCAGGGGGAGCTGACACACTCATCTCTCAGCGTCCCCAGCGTCCCTTGTTGTTCCTTCCACATTCCTCAGCGTTCCTGGAGTTCTTTAATGGCTTCATAATTCAGTCAAAATTTACCTCCCCACTTAATGTGGTACCTTTATCTCCTACTTGACAGATGCGACTGTCTTTTGGGCTGCAAAGGTCGACAGCAGGCTACACTTAAAGGTCAAGCACCCACCTCGACCCGGGCAGGCCTCAAACTCATGACCTACTGGTCAGAGAGATCTTATGCAGCTGACACTTAGCCAGCTGCGCCACATTCCCGGTGCTGGTATCATACATTTTTGTACCGTTGATGCCCAGTGCCCCCTTATTTCTGTTGGAAGTCAACCTCACACTCCTCAAGTCTGCAGTCCTCAATTAGTTAGCATTAGGCTCGGCTGAGGGAGTCCCTTTCTCCCAGGATCCTGAATGTCTGTTATGGATCTTTTTGTTCTCTCTCCGTTTCTCCTCCAGTTTTTAAAAACTGAAACCACATAGTCTCATTTCTGTTTTTTCCACCTCTCTCTACTCCCAATTCTTTCCTATTTGTAAAAAACCCTTTTGGTAACTTTAAAGAGCGAATTCTGCATCTTTGCCTGTGAAGCTCAAAATCCCTTTGCAGCCACACACAATGCTTCACTTTCTACTTGCTGTGAGCTGGCTGCTCAATTAAGTATCCTGTTTGTATTTTTGGATGCTCTGCCATTTTGGGAGAAATTTGAACACAAGTAGTAACTGCAGAGAAGTAACTGCTGTACCACAAAAGGGACAAGCAATTGAATAAATCTTTCAAAATTATCAAATTGAATATATTATCATTCTCTTGAAGCTGATTTATCTACTCATGATTAAACATATCTCGTCATACATAACACATATTGAAATCAACACCATAGCCAAACCTGGCTGCAGCATACACCTTCATCAACAAACACGGGTGCAGGAGGGAAAAATTCAAAGGGAACCATATGCAGACTGGAGTTAAAGGGAAAGATTCAAAGAGAACAATATACAGACTGGTGTTAAAGGGAAAGACATCAAGGTAGTAACCAGAGTTCATGTAGTCCATGGATATTATAGTTCCCAAAGTCCCAGAGTGCAAATGTTCGTGGATGGAAATCAAATATGTCCCAGTACTTGCACCATAATCAACAGATAGCTAGGCGTAGCTGAAATAAGTCCAGGTCAAGCCTTGTAAACAGCCATAACAGATGCTGTTGTGAACCACCCTGAACCTTTGTGGGAAGGGTGGTATATAAATCGAAATAATAAATAAAGAAGGCTAAACCTCTTGAAGAACATTCCATAGCATTGAGCCTTGGTACAAGATTGAAATGGGTATAAAACTGCGTTAAATCTACAGTGTAGATCAGGCATGGGCAAACTTGGGCCTTCCCTCCAGGTGTGTTGGACTTAAACTCCCACAATTCCTTTTGGGAAAAAAGACGGCTCTAGAGAAGGGGAGCACAAGGGTGAATGTAAATAAAAGAGAGGGAAATGTATAGGACATGTCTATATAACTGAATTTTTTTTCTCAAATAAAAATTTATTATTTATAAAGGAAAAGAAAAGCAAGAAAGCTTGACGGCATCTCAGCAATGAGATAAAACTTAGGTATAGTTATAAAAAGTAGTAATAAAGATAAAAATGCAACCAGTCAGTGGAATTTGTAATCCATTTTTAAGGGCTTTGTCCATATATATAGTTAGGGTGCGGGGGAGGTAGTTTGAGGAAACAATTAAGGGGTGTCATATTGGGTTCTATATATACAAAATAAAATAATTTGAATATTAAAAAAAGGAATATGGCCTTTTCTGGCAGGGTGTTTTGGTCAATATTTTTGGAATCAAAGCACAATGAAAGACCACCCCCCCCCCCCACTTTTCGCTCCAGGTGCATTGTATATAGGATAAAATATTATATCTCACTAAGACAGGAGGAAGCCCACCGTCAATTTTGTTGGCCACCACAATGCAGGGGATCTCGGGCCGGTATTCGCGGAGCTCTTTGTACCAATTGGCCAGGTTCTTGTAGGTGACCTTCCTCTGGATGTCAAAGACCTGGTGCAAAACAGAGAGAGAGAGAGAGAGAAAGTGTGTGTGTGTGGGGGGTGACCTGTCTCAGAGCGGTCAGCCGGAAGGTCCAGTGGTTTCAAGTGACCACAAGGAGACTTCCAGGGGCAGGATGGCCACAAAATCAAATTGGGTGTGTTGGTTTTTTTCCATCTACGTCAATGTTTCCCAAACTTTTTTGGCCTACCGCCCCCTTTCCAGAAAAAAATTTACTCACCACCCCCCTAGAAATTATTATTTTTAAAAAATTTAATAGCAATTAAACAGAAAGATATATGTATTAATGCAGTGGTTCTCAACCTTTCTAATGCCGTGACCCCTAAATAAGGTTCCTCATGTTGTGGTGACCCCCAACCATATTTTTGTTGCTGCGGGGACGGGCAGCCATGGCCTGAGGTGACGAAGAAGCAAGGCCTGCTCTCCCCGCGGAAGCCCCGGGCTCTCCTGCTTCCTCCGTCGCCTCTGCCAGGGAAGGCCGCGCTTCCTTATGTGGTGGCAGGGAGGCTCCGCCGGAGGAAGCAGAGGCCATTGCACTGCAGCCTTCGCACTGCATGTGGGGGTCAAAGCAAAGGGGGCGGGGCCAAAGAAGAGGGCCGCACGATCCCTCCTAAATGGACAATTGTTCACCGCCCCTTAAAGGGGTTCACCGCCCCCCCAATTCCCCTGAACCTCCCACCGCCCCCCTGGATAACCTCACCGCCCACCATGGGGTGGTACTGCCCACTTTGAGAATCAGTGATCTCTACGTCAAGAAAGTCCCAGTTGTGGTCAAAAGGTGGATACAAGTAAATTAAGATCCTCTGGGGAGGCCCTGCTCTCCGTCCTGCAATTGTCACAGGAGCTATTGGTGGGGACGAGAGAGAGGGCCTTCGCGGTGATAGCCCCCCAGCTATGGAACTCCCTCCCTGGCGGGATCGGATCGTCCCCCTCCCTCCTGTCCTTCAGAAGAATGGTCAAAACTTGGCTGAGGGAAGCGGCTCAAAAAAGGTTGAAAATCACTGGGCCTGGTAATCTTTCCTATTGCTGCTTTATTGCCCTGTCCCGAAAGCTTGGTCCCAACAGCCAAGTTTTGACCATCCTTCTGAAGGACAGGAGGGAAGGGGCTGATCTGCCGGGGGGCAATCACTGAGAAGGCCCTGTCTCTCGTCCCCATCAATCGCGCCTGTGACAATGGCGGCATGGAGAGCAGGGTCTCCCCGGAAGATCTTAATCTCCGCGATGGTTCATAGGGGGAGATGTGTTCGGACAGGTAAATTGGGCCAGGGCGAAATTACTCTGCTAATTTATGCCAACATAAGACGGTTTCTTCGATTCAAATGAATTAAAGGCAATTTTGGTCAAATGACCAGATACTTTTGCCCTAGGAATAAATTAACTCCGTTAACCCGAAACAGTTGCTGCTAATCATTCTAGCCTCAACGAATCTTCATTATCCTTAAAGGGATGGTCAGCCTCAGAAGAGGGGAAAAAGTGAAAGCTGTTATCTGGTCAGCCTTGGCACCACTGGGACTGATCCGTGCCCAAAACCGACAGCAACAACAACAACCACCCACACCAGGGTCTGTTTCCTCACCATGATGCACGCATGGGCTTTATAGTAGTAGGAGGCGTGAAGGCTCTGGAAACGTTCCTGCCCGGCCGTGTCCCAGAAATCTGAAAGACAGAAAGTTAGAGCTTACGGAGGAAGAAGTCCAGGTTTAGATATAAATCCATCCCCCTGAACTCTGTTTTAGGAAAAGAGGGTTTTGTTACACAACAGGGATGCAAACTGAGAGGTATTTCTACCATTGCATGTAGCCTGTGTACAAATAACTATAGTTTGATGTGAGTTTTCCACGCTGTATGGGTTATGTTCCAGAAGCATTCTCTCCCAACATTTCACCCACATCTATGGTAGGCAGGCATCCTCAGAGGTTGTGAGGTACCTCGCAATCTTTGAGGATGCCTCCCACAGACGAGGGCAAAACATCAGGAAAAACTTACAACAATTATTTGTTTATCTGCCATACTTGTACCCTGCCCTTCTCTACCCCGACAGGGGAACTCAAGGCACTCACGTCGGGCCCCAACAACAATTACCTAAACATTTCAAAAAGAGCAACATATCAAAACAGATTAAAAATAAAAACTTAGAAAACACGCTCCCCAAAGTTATGGGTCCATTCCAAGGTTAAATTGTACAAGATTTTCATTCAAAATACTGTTGTTATTATTATTATTTGGTACATTTGTATACCGCCCCTCTCAGCCTGGGGGCGACTCGGGGCGGTTCGCAAGGCAACAATTCAATGCCAACAACATCATAAAAAACATTTAAGGCAATTAAAAACATTAACATATCAGTTAAAACATAACAGTAGTAAAAACAAATCATTTTGTCTCCTAGATAAAAACATAATCTGATCTCGTAGTCCAATTGTTCCATAATCCTATGTCTGTTACACTGCCTTGTATATTATTATTATTATTTACTTTATTTATATTCCGCTCTTCTCACCCCAAAGGGGAATCAGAGTGGATTACAGTACACATACTTGCAGACAATCCCTGCAGTTCAACATATATAGACAAGATATATATGTGTGTGTGTGGACTCTACTTACTCTGTGTGAGTATAAACACACACACCTATCTGTGTGTATGTATGTGTGCGCGCATATATACACAATATTTATTGCATCTATGTATGTGTATATATATTTGACCTACACACACACAAACAGATTTAAATACATAGACACACACAGAGTCCACACATGCACACACACAACAAATGCACACACAGGAGTATGTGTCTGTATATATATATATACACACACACATAGTAAAGAGTCCACACACACAAGCACACAAGTATGTACAGTATATGTGTGTGTGTGTGTGGACTCCACCCACTGTGTGTATGCACGCACACACACATGCCTGTGTACATGTATGTGCGCACATACACACAATATTTATTGCATCTATGTATGTGTATATATATTTGACCTACACACACACAGATTTATTTAAATACATTCACACACACAGAGTCCACACGCACACACACATATACAACAAATACACACACAGGTGTGTGTGTATGTGTATATATATATACACACACACACACAATAAATAGAGTCCACACACACATACACACAAGTATGTATATGTGTGTGTGGACTCCACCCACTGTGTGTGTATACACACACACACACATGCAGGTGTGCACATACACACAATATTTATTGCATCTATGTGTATGTGTTATGTGTATACATACTTGACCTATATACACACATATATGTGTTGCCCTAGTTTCCAAAGGCCTGCTCACACAGCCAGGTTTTGAATCTTTTCCTAAAAGGCTAATAGGGAGGGAGCTGCTCTGATGTCGCTAGGGAGGGAGTTCCACAACCAAGGGGCCACCACTGAGAAGGCCCTGTCTCTCGGCTCAGCCATCCGTGCTTGTGAGACTGGCAGGACTGAGAACAGGGCCTCCCCAGAAGATCGTAGTCAACGTGCTGGTTTGTAGGGGACAATACATTCAGACAGGTAGCCTGGGCCGGAACCGTTTAAGGCTTTATAGGCGAAAAGCAGCATTTTGAATTGCGCTCGGTAGCAAACTGGCAGCCAGTGGAGCTGACGCAACAGGGGGGTTGTGTGCTCCCCGAGAGCAGCTCCAGTGAGCAACCTGGCTGCTGCTCGATGGACCAATTGGAGCTTCCAAACAGTCTTCAAAGGCAACCCCTAGTAGAGCGTGTTGCAGTAATCTTACAACCCAAAATCTTTAGTCTTTTTATTTCCCAATCATCGAGATTTTGCAGAAGGACAAAGAGGTGGTTTACAGCCAAGCGAGCGTAATGAAAGTGCCACATTTGAGTGTTTCTGCATCATGGGAGCCATAGTCTCAGATTGATGCAAGCACGTAAACACGAAATCAAACTCCCCCCCCCCCCCCTTTCCTGTAATTTTCCCCTTTCGGCTTTTTCCTCTCTCAACTCCTACCTTCAGCGTTTCTTTCTCTTCTGAAAAAACAGTTCTTGTGTTCTGAAAACAATCCTTTTGGAAAACATCTCCTGCCCAATTTTCTTCCTTCCTCCCGTCTTTGCCGAATCAATTTGATCTTCTACCTCTCACCCAAGGCTCTTGATCTGGCCGTGCTTAGCAACACACCCTAACCCAAATTCCTTCACTCTTTCTCTTTTTCGCTCCCTTTCAACTCTCTTTAACCCATTCTTAAACTCCTCCTTCTTTACATTTCCTGGTCCCAAGAAGATGCAGGGAATAGAAGGCCTTACCCACAAGGATTGTCTTCCCATCCACTTCCGTGGTGTATTTGTAGAGAGTCAGAGCATAGGTGGACAGCTGCTGGGGTTTGCTGAAGGGGGCGTCAAGGATGTGTTGCAGGAATGAACACAAGGAGTCAGGCTAAGGGGAGGGGGGCTTGTGCTGGACACTTCTGGTACCCAGTTGTGTTTAAGGAGTCTTACCGGGACAGCACTGGCTCAAAAACCCGCACAAATGAGGAAAGTATATCAGGCAAACAATGTCCTCTTAAATGTCCCTGTGTCTATGCATGCATGCTGTTGTAGTTACATTACATTACATTTTACATTTATTAATCGCCCTCCATCCGAGTTGAGTCTGGGACTTCAGGTACTACTAGGAGGACAGGGCTGTGTGAAGAGGATACTACAGCATCAAACACTGATATGGATTTGGGTGGGGCTGCTTGCAATGATAGTACTGGCCTCAGGAGGGGAAAGGGGTTGACTCGTGAACAAAGTGAGGAAGATGTGCTCCAAAGAGTAAAAGTAAAAGAAGTAAAAGTAAAAGAATCCGGCAGATACTTACGGAGTCTACTGACGAAGAATCATTTATGGGATTTCCTGGGGAGGATGGGAGTCAGAGTGAGGGAGATTCCTCTGACGAAGAGACAGATATGGATGAGGTCCAAGGTCCACGAGGTCCAAGCAGTATGTGGGGAAACTTCTGATACTGGCACATTTTTGGGGTTTTCAGATGACAGGGAGTGGCCCTCGGGACATCTAGATGATTGGGGTGAGTTAAAAGAAGACAGAAGATGGCGTGTTTGGCGAGAGAGTCAAGAGAGCACAGCTGGGGAAGTTGCAACAGCTGGAGATGCTCATAGTAGGGCGTATTCTATTTCGGGCGGGTCTGACATGGAAGACTAATAAATAAGGGCATCTGAGGGATTGCTTTCTGTGGCTGGCAAAGTGTTACGTCTGGAACTCTAGGTTTGCTGTGAAACCTGCTGCCCACCACCCCTCCTTTTCGCTTGGCTGGAGGTTTGCCTTCTTGCAAATTGACTCTCCTGCATTCATTCTGTGGACTACTGCTGTGATTCTCCAATCCCGACCCGGTCTGGAAATTTGACTCCTCTCCTTCTCTGCTGAAGACCTTGGAAAGTCCCTGTCAACTGTTTTTCCCCTGTTTGTTCTCTGCTAAAGCTTAAACGACCTCTTGTGTTTCTTTGTGGGATTTTTTGAGTGAGTTTTTGCCAAGTAGGCTTATTTTTGGTTTTTATCACTGCTGTGAAGTGTTTTCTGTTTATTGGTCGCCTTTTTGACCTAAAAGACTGTGGACAATAAAACTCTTATTACTCTTATTTCTGGCTTGGCTACTGTGTCGTGACACATGCTCAATAAAACTTAATCTATACACATGAGCGCAGTGTGATGTAAAATTCAAGGAGAACCAAAATCTATGTATATAATAAAAGTCAGTGTTTGCAGCGGGAGGTGCGGAGGAATATGTGGTAGCGTTTCGATTGGCTGCCACTATGGGATTATTTGCATAAAGAACTCTGATTGGCCAGCCTCAGAACTCCAACATTCTAAGGCAGGAGACAGAGGGGATTGGTTGTCACTGAGGGAGTATTTGCATAAAGGACTCTGATTGGCCATCTACATTCCAACATTCTAAGGTGACGAAGAGGGAAAAGGAAAGGCCTCAGGCAGTCAGTCACTGCGGCCCACAGCAATAATGGATCAGGACCAAACTTGGCACATAGGGGCCCAATGGCCCACTTCACAACCTGGTGTGGTTTATTATTATTATTATTATTATTATTATTATTATTATTATTATTGCGATTTCTGCGCCGCCGACTCCCGAGGGCTCGCGGCGGCTCACATGCTAATGGCTCAGTGCCAGAGGTACAGCATAAAACATAGAGCACAAAAAATGTAGCTCAAAATTAAAAACAAGCAATACAATTAAAACAAAACAATTAAAACAGCAAATTAAAACAGCAGCGGTACCCGATAAATCGGACCGGGCATGAATAAGGGCCTACTCCCCAAAGGCCTGCCTAAACAGATGGGTTTTGCAGGCCCGTCTGAAGGGGAGTAGGTCCCTCAGGCTCTGGCCTCAGCCGGGAGGCGTTCCATAGCGTAGGAGCTATCACGGAGAAGGCCCTCCGCGAGTGGATGTTAAGCGAGCTAGCTTAGCAGATGGAACTGCCAACAGGTTGGCCTCTACAGACCGTAGTGATCTCGGTGGGCAATATAGGGCGAGACGGTCCCTCAGATACGCTGGCCCCAGGCCGTGAATGGCCTTGAAGGTAAGAACCAACACTTTGAAGGCGACCCGGTGCTCAATAGGCAGCCAGTGCAGATCCCGCAAGATTGGAGTTATTCGGCAGCCTGCTGGAGCCCCAGACAGGAGCCGGGCGGCGGTGTTCTGCACCAGCTGGAGCTTCGGATCGACGACATAGGCAGGCCAACGTGAGCGCGTTACAGTAATCTAGCCTCGAGATGACCGTGGCTTGGATCACCGTGGCTAGGTCGTTCCGGGAGAGATAGGGGCCCAGCCTCCTTGCCTGACGGAGATGAAAAAGGCAGCCTTGCTGGCCATGGAGACCTGGGCCTCCATGGTCAGCTGGGAGTCCAGATGGACGCCAAGGCTCTTCACTGACGGCGCTGGATGTAGTGCCGCACCGTCCAGGGTCGGAAGCCGGGCACCCATCCCGCCCGGGCGGCCCAGCCACAAGATCTCCGTCTTCGCCGGATTCACCCTCAACCTACTGGCTCGCAGCCATCCAGTGACGGCTTCAAGGCACTGTTGAAATTATCGGGACGGACTCGGCCTGCCCTCCATCCTCAGAATGAGCTGAGTGTCATCAGCATATTGGTGACAGGTCAGCCCATAACTCCGCACCAGCTGTGCAAGCGGCTGCATGTAGATGTTAAATAACAGAGGGGAGAGGATGGCCCCTTGAGGGACCCCACAGATCAGTGGGGAGCCCTCAGAGACCACCCCGCCCCTCCTCACACGCTGAGACCGCTGGCGGAGGAAGGAGGTCAGCCATTTAAGGGCTGTCCCCCTCACTCCGGCCATGGCCAGGCGGTGGATCAAAAGATTGTGGTCGACCGTGTCAAACGCTGCCGTGAGGTCCAATAACACGAGCAGCGCAGACCCGCCTTGGTCGAGCTGGCAGCGGAGTTGATCTGTGATGGAGACCAGGACCGTCTCCGTCCCGTGCCCCGAGCGGAAGCCGGACTGGAAGGGGTCAAGCCATGTTGCATCATCCAAGAAGGACTGCAACTGCTCCATTACTGCCCTCTCAACCACCTTACCCAGGTACGAGAGATTCGACACCGGCGGTAGTTGGAGGGAACCGCGGGGTCCAATGATGGTTTCTTCAGTAATGGAGCCACCACCGCCTCTTTCAAGCACTCTGGAAAAACTCCTTGCTCAAGGGAGCTATTAATGATATTCAACAGAGGCCCACGTAGCCCCTCCAGGCAAGATCTAACAAGGGCAGGATGGGCCACGAATGATGGGATTTGCAGTACCTTCACCTGATTCACTTCCCAAACAACACTGTTGCCCTATAAATCACACACCTGGCCCAAAATTGATAGTAAGGCTTCATTAACTTGATTTTCCTGACTAGGCCTCACTTAATGGGATGCTGTTTAAGGTCTGAATTGACAGTGAGGCTTCTTTCACTTGATTTTCCCAACTAGGCTTCAGCTCATGGGACATTGTGTATGGCCTGAATTGACAGTAACCGACCTTGGCACACAGAACCCCTATGACCCACGCTACATTGTACTGCAGTTTGGAGGAGGGTGGATGGATGATGGGATTTGATGTACCTCCATGGATTATGGGATTCGTAGTACTTTCAAACTCTTCATTCCCCACAGACCACTGCGGCCCGGAAACAAGACCGATAAAGACCACACTTGGCACCCAGAGCCCCCATGACCCACACTCCATCCGACTGCAGTTTAGAGGAGGGCGGACCATGGATGATGGGATTTCAAGTACCTCCACTCATTTCCCGAGCCCGCTGCAACCCTCATCCAGTGATTGAGGAAGACCACACTTCGCACACAAAGCCCCTATGACCCATTTTACATCCTGGTGCAGTTTGGAGGAGGGTGGACCACGGATGATGGGACTTGAAGTACTTTCACTCACTTCCCGAGACCACTGCAAGCCAAATAAACAACTGATAAGGACCAAACTTGGCACACAATGCCTTTTTCAAATAACCCGGGCAGGGCCGGGTCCCCAAGCTAGTAAATAAATATATATACTCGAGTATAAGCCGACCCGGATATAAGTTGAAGCACCTAATTTTACTACAGAAACTGGGAAAATATATTGACCTGAGTATAAGCCGATGGTGGGAAATACAGAGCTACTGGTCAACTCTAAAATAAAAATAGATACCAATAAAATTACATTAATTGAGGCATCGGTATGTTAAATGTTTTTGAGTATTTACATAAAACTGTAATTTAAGACTGTCCAACTCTGATTAAACCATTATTCTAGCCTCCTTCAATGTAAATGTGCTTACGTATTCTTCCTATAATAATAAAGAGAGAAGAATAATAAATGTAATAATAACAATAATAAATAGAGTAAAATAATAAATGTAATAATAGAGTAAATTACTAAATGTAATAAAAATAATAGAGTAAAATAATGTAAATGTAATAATATACATAATGTGCACCGGGAATGTGGCGCAGCTGGCTAACTGTCAGCTGCATAAGATCTCTCTGACCAGTAGATCATGAGTTCGAGGCCTGCCCGGGTCGAGGTGGGTGCTCGACCTTTACGTGTAGCCTGCTGTCAACCTTTGCAACCCGAAAGACAGTTGCATCTGTCAAGTAGGAGATAAAGGTACCACATTAAATGGGGAGGCAAATTTTGATTGAACTATAAGGCCATTAAAGAACTCCTGAAACGCTGAGGAATGCGGAAGGAACAACGAGGGACGCTGGGAACGTTGAGATGAGGAGTGCGTCAGCTCCCCCTGGTGGCCAGAGTTTGCCTCTGTTCGTGTATATGTGTGTATGTGAAAACGGCAGGGATTGTCTGCCAAGTATGTGTACCTGTAATCCGCTCTGAGTCCCCTTCGGGGTGAGAAGAGCGGAATATAAATACTGTAAAGTGTTAATAATAATAATAATAGAGTAAAGTAACAAATGTAATAATAATAGAGTAAAATAATAAGTGTAATAAAAATAATAGAGTAATAAAATAAATATAATAAAAACAATACTAATAACAGAGTAAAATAATAAATAAGCTTGGCTCGAGTATAAGCCGAGGGGAGCTTTTCAGCCTAAAAAGGGGGCTGAAAAACTAGGCTTATACTCGAATATATACAGTAATTCTCCACAACGGTGATGTGTGTGATCCAGCAAAACAGAAAAGGATACAAGCCATCCATAAGAAATCGTTCCATTAATCTGAAAGAAGGTGGGGAAAAGTTGTTGAATGAATACAAATCTTGCTGAGTAAAGAGAGAGGTGGCATGGGGGCTGGCTTTTTAGCCACAGGCAGGCCATTGTCTCAATGTGCGCTGCCACCCAGAAGGCAAAAGAGTACAAGTCCTAGACTAGTGTGGCCTATGATTCCAACTCTATCCTTCCAATGTGTATTCTGAATGAAAGTAAGTCTACTGTATCACAGGCACAAGTTTCCCCATAGACCAAACCCAAGACTGCGAGCACCATGTTTCCTCCCATCTATGGCTATGGATACTGATTGGGCATGAGGAACCCAGCAGGTCAGATAAGGCTATGGAACATAGCAAAAAGTGGGCAATTTCCTTCCATGTGATGCCACTGTAGTTGCCATGGCTCCTCTTATGGACTCTTGGAATTAGTATTTGGTGATGTTCTTACAATTCTCTATGTGGGTCATTCCATGCCAAGTGGTTTAATAAACCTTTGCACATTCTCCAATTTTGTTCAAATTTAGCTGTAGCACCAGTCAGGTGACCAAGCATTATGATTGTGTTGGACTTAAGAGGTAAAGGTGAAGGCTTTCCCCAGACATTAAGTCCAGTCATGTCCGACTCTGGGACTCTGGTGCTCATCTTCATTTCTAAGCCAAAGAGCTGGCATTGTTCATAGACACATCCTAGTTTAATTGGCCTGCATTACTGCACGGAGCGCCGTTACCTTCCTGCCAAAGCGGTACCACTTGATCTACTCACATTTGCATGTTTTCAAACTGCTAGGTTGGCAGAAGCTGGGGCTGACAGCGGGAGTTCACGCTACTCCCCGGATTTGAACCTACGACCTTTTGATCAGCAAGTTCAGCAGCTCAGTGGTATATCCCACGGTGTCACTAAGGGCTTCAATAATACTGCCCAACTATCCAGCATCTATAGCCATCCTGCAGGATCTCTTCGAATTTGGCACTTTTGGCACAAATAGTAAAATCTACTAAAGTTCAAAACCAATTATTTAGAAATCAGCTCCCTGAATATGCTTGTGAATAGTATCAACTGAAGGAGAAAATTTTGCTCTACAAGACTGATATGTTTTTGTTTTGCAGTGCAACCATTAAGTATCCATTTACTCAGGTCAAAGTATGTTATATATTTCACTGAAGCCAGCATACCCATTGCCATAGGAGCCACGCCTGATAGCCATGCAGTAACGAGCAGGACCACAAGGAGGCATAAAGCATAAGGCATAAATGCACAAAATATAACATACTTTGACATGAGTAAAAGTTTGCAGACGACACCAAATTGGGAGGGATAGCTACCACTCCAGAAGACTGGAGCAGAATTCAAAACAATATTAACAGATAATAATAATATTTATTTATACCCCACCACCATCTCCCCAAAGGGGACTCGGGGAGGCTCACGTAAGGCCAAGCCCAGTAGTGCAAGTTTCAAATACAATAACATAAAAAGCATAGAACCACATCATAATAAAATAAAATAAATCAAACCTAGAATAAAATAAACAATAGGATTCTATGAATTCCAAACACCCACCCAAGTTGGCCCATGTCTAGCCTAGGCCACTTACTTGGACTTGCCCACGGCGCTGTCCCCAAGGCAGATGATCTTCACGTTCTCATCGGCGTCATATTTCTTCTGGTCCAGCTCTATGCTGCCCTCTCCGCCGGCCGTCGGGTCTGCCATGGCGACTTGGGAGGGCGGGGATCAGGGCCACTCCTGCAAGTCAAGAGGAAAAATCTCTAGCTTCATAGAATTGGATGAATTGGCACGGATTACGGAGCAGAAATAATGAGGAAGATGGTGGTGATATTATTATTATTATTACCATTATTTCTATTACAAACTTCCAGAGGTTGCTGGACTTGCAGCTCCGGCTAAGTTTGTTGTTTGGAAGACTACAACTCCCAGAATTCCCTCAACCAGCATGAAAAGGGGATTCTGGGAGTTGCAATTCCCACCATTCCCGCTCCCAGAACCAAATTTGGACTGGTAACGGATCAAGGAAACCGTGTTTTCAATATTATTACTATGACTATTATTATGTTGATTATTGTGTTTATGTTTATTATTATTGTTTACTATGGAGCCCCTAGTGGCGCAATGACTTAAACCCTTGTGCTGGCAGAACTAGTGACCGACAGTTCAGAGGTTCGAATTCAGGGAGAGCGTGGATAAGCTCCGTCTGTCAGCTCCAGCGAGAGAGAAGCCCACAAGGATGGTAAAACATCAAAACATCCGGGCAACGTCCTCTGGGCAACATGCTTGCAGACGGCCAATTCTCTCACACCAGAAGCGACGTGCAGTTTCTCAAGTCACTCCTTATTATGCTTATTTTACATCCTGTTTTTTCTCTCAACACGGATACTATGTTTTGAATAAAAGTGTTTCTTGGTTCCTTTTTAACTGTAATTAACACGATCACTACCTGGTTTTATTTATTTATTTTGGACATTTCTACCCCGCCTTTCTCCAATGGATCCAAAGCGGCTTACAACATCATTAAAACCACATCCTAACATCAAACATATATTAATAAGACATTAAAGTGGAAAAACCATAAAATTGTAAAACTATCAAAATGGGGAATTTGGGTTTGACGGAATCCTGCTATTATGCTGAATACCCAGATCAATTAAAATCAATTAAAAGCTTTGTTGATCAGGAAGGTATTCACTCCTTTTCTAAAGGACATCAAGGAGGCGGCTGACCTGAAAAACCAAAAACACTTTTGTTGAAATTATGTTTTATTGTTGTTTATTATGGGGTTTTCCCCCCACAAGGATACTATGTTTTGAATAAAAGTGTTACTTGGTTCCTTTCTAATTTTAATTGACATTATAGCTACCTCATTTATTTATTTATGGCATTTATATGCTGCCCTTCTCACCTCGAAGGGGACTCAGAGCGGCTTACAAGTAAGATGTTAATACAAGATATTATATTATTAGCACAGCACAATATTAGTATTATAAATTACTATATTGTACTATGCTACTATACTGTAATACTATTGGTAATATTACATGTAACATAAAATATATAAAATAAATATATACCCCCTTCAGGGGTAGAGGAGGGCGGGTTAGAAATGAAATGAATAAATAAATAATTTTATTTATTTATTCGATTTCTACACCGTCACTCCCAACAGGCGTGGGGCGGTTCACAGAAACAGATTAATATAGCACAATACAAACAGGTAGCAGAATTGAACTAAAATCTACTCTAAAACTCAAAAGCTTGCCTAAACAAGAAGATTTTTGCAAGCCTTTCGAAAGGCTCCCAGATTTCGCAGTGCCCCAGTCTCTGGAGGTAGGGCATTCCACAGTGACGGGGCAATGATGGAAAAGGCCCTTCGTCTGGTTGCCGTCAGGCGATAACTCTTCAGGCCAGGGGTTTAAAAGAGGCTTTGATCTTCAGAACGCAGTGATCTCTGGGGTTTATATGGGATTATGTTGTATTATTAGGAGTATATTGCATTCCATTATAATATTATCAATATTATATGTGTATACAATCTATCTATATAATCAAAGTCAGTGTTTGCGGCGGGAGGTGCGGAGGAATATGTGGCAGCGTTTCGATTGGTTGCCATTGTGGGATTATTTGCATAAAGGACTCTGATTGGCCAGCCTCAGAACTCCAACACTCCAACCCCACAACAATTAAGATACATTAAGACACATTGTATTTTAATGTGTCTTAATGTATCTTAATTGTTGTGGGGTTTTATGCTGTTATGATGTGGGCATCAAATTGTGCCGTACTGTAAGCCGCTCTGAGTCCCCCCTCGGGGGTTGAGAAGAGCGGGGTAAAATCCTGAAATAAATAAATAAAAAACACTCTAAGGCAGTGTTTCTCAACCAGTGTGCCGTGGCACACTAGTGTGCCGTGAGCGATCATCAGGTGTGCCGTGGGAAATTGGAACCTCCAATACCCTTTCTTCACTCTCCTGTCCACAGTGCTCTCTGGGTGTAGGTGAACTACAACTTCCAAACTCAAGGTCAATTCCCAAGCAAACACTTTCAGTACTTTCTGTTGGTAATGAGAGTTCAATATGCCAAGTTTGGTTCAATTCCATTGTTGCAAGAGTTCAGGATGCTCTTTGATTGTGTGTCAACTATAAATCCCAGAAACTGTAACTCCCTAATGTCAAGGTCTATTTTCCCCAAACTCCATCTATGTTCACATTTGGGCATATTGAGTATTCATGCCAAGTTTGGTCCTGATCCAACATTGTTTCAGTCCACAATGCTCTCTGGATATAGGTGAACTACAACTCCAAAACCCAAGGTCAATGCCCACCAAATACTTATAGAATTTTCTCTTGGTTATGGGAGGTCTGTGTGGGAAATTTGTGTCTTTCTGCCATTCCTGCCAGGATATCTATGTTGTGTTCATCGAAACAGGCCCAGGTTTCACACTGAGTGTATAAATACATTTAAAAACATATTAGCTACATGTATGACTGTGTTAGAGTGCCATTTTGTGTCATTTTGGTTGGTGGTGTGCCCCAGGATTTTGCAAATGTAAAAAACGTGCCGCGGCTCAAAAAAGGTTGAAAAACACTTTTCTAAGGCACCAGAGGGGATTAGTTGCCACTGAGGGAGTATTTGCATAAAGGACTCTGATGGGCCAGGATCAGCACTCCAACATTCTAAGGCAGCAGACAGAAGGGATTGGTTGCCACTGAGGGAGTATTTGCATAAAGGACTCTGAATGGCCATCTACATTCCAACATTCTAAGGTGATGCAGAGGGAAAAGGAAAGGCCTCAGGCAGTCAGTCACTGCGGCCCACAGCAATGACGGATCAAGACCAAACTTGGCACAAAGGGGCCCAATGGCCCACTTCACAACCTGGTGTGATTTAGGGCAGGATGGGCCATGAATGATGGGATTTGCAGTACCTTCACCTGATTCACTTCCCAAACAACACTGCAGTCCCTATAAATCACAGACCAGTCCCAAAATTGACAGCAAGGCTTCCTCATCTTGATTTTCCTGATTAGGCCTCAGCTCATGGGATATTATTAGGCTTCCTCAACTTGATTTTCCTGATTAGGCCCCCAACAATGACAGAACAAGACCAAACTTGGCACACAGACCCCCCCCCCCCCCAAGATGCACCCTACATTCTGGTGAAGTTTGAGGGAGAATGGACCATGGATGATGGGGCTTGCAGTACTTTAATTCACTTCCTTAGAGCACTGTGGCCCACACCAATGACAAATCAGGACCAAACTTGGCACACAGAGGCCCAATGGCCCACTTTACAAACCTGCTGCGGTTTACGGCAGGATGGCTCACAAATGATGGGATTTGCAGTACCTTCACCCGATTCATTTCTCACAGAACATTGCAGCCCCTACGAATCACAGACCAGGCCCAAACTTGGCACACAGAGTACCCATGACCCACTATGCATCCTGGTGCAGTTTGGAGGAGAATGGACTATTCATTCATTCATTCATTCAGCTTAATAGACCGCTCTCTCCGGTGCTCAGAGCGGTTTACAGCAATAAAATATCATAAATAAAATATTGGACTCTGATATGGAAGTTGTAGTTCACCTACATCCACTGAACCCATCTGACATTTATCTAGACTAAACTTGGAGCACAGATAAACAATGCTTTTCTCAAATAACTCGGGCAGCGCCGGGTCCCCAAGCTAGTATATTATATGATCAGCACAGCACAATATTAGTATATTACAATATTGTACTATACCACTATACTGCAATACTATTAGTAATATTACATGTAATATGAAATATATAATTATATTGTATTATTAGTATTATATTGTATTACATTATAATAGTATCAATATTATATGTGTATACAATATATTATATTATCAGTACAGCACAATATTAGTATTACTGTAGTATACCACTATACTGCAATACTATTAGTAATATTACATGTAATATGAATATATAATTATATTGTATTATTATTAGTATTATATTGTATTACATTATAATAGTATCAATATTATATGTGTATACAATATATTATATTATCAGTACAGCACAATATTAGTATTACTGTAGTATTACTATACTAATACCACTATACTTACATGTATACTATTAATTATATTGTATTATTATTAGTATTATATTGTAATATGAAATATATAATTATATTGTATTATTATTTATCAGTATTATATTGTATTACATTATAATAGTATCAATATTATTATATTGTATTATTATTAGTATTACATTATAATATTATATTATATGTGTATATATTATATTATCAGCACAATATTAGTATATATTGTAGTATACCACTATACTGCAATACTATTAGTAATATTACATGTAATATGAATATATAATTATATTGTATTATTATTAGTATTACATTGTATTACATTATAATAGTATCAATATATGTGTATACAATATATTATATTATCAGTACAGCACAATATTAGTATTACTGTAGTATACCACTATACTGTAATACTATTAGTAATATTACATGTAATATAAAATATATAATTATATTGTATTATTATTAGTATTATATTGTATTACATTATATTATCAATGTTATATGTGTATACAATATATTATAAGCACAGCACAATATTAGTATTATGTATTACTATATTGTATTGTAATACTATTAGTAAGATTACATGTAATGTAAAATATATAATTATTATATTGTATTATTATGATGCTATATTACATTATATTATCAATATTACTGTATATGTGTATACAGTAGATTAATTATTAGCATAGCACATTAGTATTATGTATTACTATATTGTACTATGCCACTGTATTGCAATATTATTAGTAATATTACATGTAATATGAAATATGTAATTATATTCTATTATTAGTATTATATTGTATTAAATTATAAAACTACATTTCCATTGTTATTGTTGTTGTTGTTTATCATGTTTATTTAGACCAGGCCTAGGCCAACTTGGGCCTTCCCTCCCTCTAGGCGTTTTGGACTACAACTCCCACAATTCCTAACAGTTCCTAATTGTGGGAGTGGGAGTCCCAAACGCCTAGAGCCGGGCCTTGGCAAACTCCCTCCAGGAGTTTTGGTTCCTAATTGTGGGTGGGGAGTCCCAAACTTCGGCCCTCCAGGTGTTTTGGACTTCCAACTCCCACAATTCCAAACAGCCTACCGGCTGTTAGGAATTGTGGGAGTTGGAGTCCAAAACTCCTGGAGGGCCGAAAGCCTGGCCTAGAGGGAGGGAAGGCCCAAGTTGGCCCAGGCCTGCCTGCTGCCAGGAAACCCCGGTCTCGCGCTGCTTTCCGCATCCACTCACATCGGCCTGGTTCCTCCTCCTCCTCCTCGCTCGGCCGCTCGGGCCTGCCTGCCTTCCCCGCCCAGAGACTCCGCCTCGGTTTCCACGCGACGGGGAAAGCGGTTCCGGCTGCCAGGGCTCCCCTCCTCCGCCCCCGCCGCCGCCAAAGCCGCACTAGGCCCGACTAGGCCGCGTTGCCTAGCAACCCCACGGCGCCCGCCCGCCCGCTCCCCTCCTCCAGGCCTCGTTTGGGACGAAAGTAAGAGTAGGCCCCGACTAGGCCGCAGCGTCGCCTAGCAACCTCCCCATGGATTAGAAACCCGCCCTTGATCCGCTTCCAACCCGAATTAGGTTCCTGGGGGGGGGTTACAATACAACTCCCAGAATTCCCACACTCTATTTGTGGGGTTTCTGGGAGTTGTAGTCTCCCAACTAATGGTTGAAATAATAATGGGTGGCTGTGAGTGTTCAGGGCTGCTTGGCCATGTTCCAGCAGCATTCTCTCCTGACGTTTCACCTGCACAGAGCTTGTGAGGTTTGTTGGAAAATAAGTAAGTGAGGTTTATATATCCCCCAAGCAGGGAGCAGCAGGGCTTTGATGCTGCAAGGCCATTCAGTGCTAATTAAAGTGGCCAATTGCAACATTGACCCCCCCCCTTATGAAAAAAGGGGAGGGGTCAATGCTTGGGTTCTAGTGGAGTCTCCTCCCTTCTCTGGAGGATTTCAAGCAGAGGCTGGATGGCCATCTATCAAGACAGCTTTATTATTGTTGTTATTATTATTAGATACACAACAAGATTAGTACACAGCGAACAAGGCCACTCTGCTGGCCTTTGTATTGGATCACACGTCACACTTCCCAAGTGTCTAGGACTGTGTGATGTATTATTATTATTATTATTATTATTATTATTAGATACACAACGAGATTAGTACACAGCAAACAAGGTCACTCTGCTGGTTGTTGTATTGGATCACACGTCGGACACTTCCCAAGTGTCTAGGACTGTGTGATGTATTATTATTATTATTATTATTATTAGATACACAACGAGATTAGTACACAGCAAACAAGGTCACTCTGCTGGTTGTTGACTTGGATCACACGTCACACTTCCCAAGTGTCTAGGACTGTGTGATGTATTATTATTATTATTATTAGATACACAACGTGATTAGTACACAGCAAACAAGGTCACACTGCTGGTTGTTGTACTGGATCACACGTCACACTTCCCAAGTGTCTAGGACTGTGGGATGTATTATTATTATTATTATTATTAGATACACAACGAGATTAGTACACAGCAAACAAGGTCACACTGCTGGTTGTTGTACTGGATCACACGTCACACTTCCAAGTGTCTAGGACTGTGGGATTTATTATTATTATTATTAGATACACAATGTGATTAGTACACAGCAAACAAGGTCACTCTGCTGGCTGTTGTCTTGGATCACACGTCACACTTCCCAAGTGTCTAGGACTGTGTGATTTATTATTATTATTATTATACACACAACGAGATGAGTACACAGCAAACAAGGTCACCCTGCTGGCTGTTGTATTGGATCACACGTCACACTTCCCAAGTGTCTAGGACTGTGTGATGTATTATTATTATTATTATTATTATTAGATACACAACGAGATTAGTACACAGCAAACAAGGTCACCCTGCTGGTTGTTGTACTGGATCACACGTCACACTTCCCAAGTGTCTAGGACTGTGGGATTTATTATTATTATTATTATTAGATACACAATGTGATTAGTACACAGCAAACAAGGTCACTCTGCTGGTTGTTGACTTGGATCACACGTCACACTTCCCAAGTGTCTAGGACTGTGTGATGTATTATTATTATTATTATTATTATTAGACACACAACGAGATTAGTACACAGCAAACAAGGTCACCCTGCTGGCTGTTGTCTTGGATCACATGTCACACTTCCCAAGTGTCTAGGACTGTGTGATGTATTATTATTATTATTATTATTTGAAACACAGCGAGATTAGTACACAGCAGACAAGGTCACCCTGCTGGCTGTCATATTGGATCCCATGCCACACACTTCCCAAGTGAATAGGACTGTGTGATGTATAGGACTGGGTGAGTCCCCGCGGGGAGGCAGCCTTCCCTCCTTGCCCCCACGCTCCTGCTCCCCACACGCTGCACGCTCCCCATCTCCCTCCCTCCGCTTGGGCTTCACCATCTTGACGATGCCGTGCTGGAGGGCGGGCGCCTGGCCCGAATGATGTCACCCTTCCCTCCTCCCTCCCTCGAGTGTGTGGGGTGGGGGAAATGGCCGAAGGATGCGGCGCCCCGGCCCCTTCTTATTTTTCTTTGCCGCCCGGCCCTTCTTCCTCCTCCCTCCGCAAGCAGCAGCAGCAGGCGTTTGGCAGGAAGGGGAAGAAAGGGCCTTTTCCCACGGCACAGCTGATGATCGTGCACGGCACACTAGTGTGCCGTGGCACAGCGGTTGGGAAACACCGGTCTAGATGACCTTTAGGCTCCCTTCTGACACTGGGCTTGTATGATTCTTGACTGTTTCTGTAATTATTATTATTGGACTTCACCACCTCCCTCTTGGCTCTTCCTCAGGTCAATGCTTCCTGGGAAGGATCCCATTTGACGCCAACCCTCCTCCTTTGGCAAGACAGATCCCTACTAAGGGTCTCCTGAAAGCGGGGTGATGACCGCTTTGGCCTCCCCTCGGCGCATGCTGCAGCTGACCCTTGCTGTGGTCAAGCCTGATGCTGTGGCTCACCCACTCATCCTCCAGGTAAGGACATTAAGCCCTCCCTTCCAGGAGTTTAGGACTTCAACTCTCTCGGTTCCTAACAGCCAGCAGGAATTCCGCCCCCCCCCCTCCCATTGGGAAGCTGATGAAGAAACACAACCTACAACCTACAGACCCACAAAGAAAATTCAACGATGGTGAAAATCTATTGCTGTTGCTCTATCCTCTATGACGGAGAGCCATCAGAACTTCCTCCTTTTTGGTTGCAGGGCATTTTCTGATCTTTTTCTTTATGGTGGCGTAAACTGCCTCCCCCGCTTGTTTAGCGGTACCTAATTTCTCTACTTGCAGCTCAAGCTATGTTCACCATCATTGAATTTGCTTAGGTCAACTGCTTAGGTCAACAGTGAGCTGGGCTGACAGTTGGGTGCTCATGCCGACCTGGGGCTTTTGGTTGGTAGATCTTATCATTGCTGGCGATTTACCAGCTGTGCTCAAGCCGGGCCAGGCTTTATATGCAAATACAGCTATTCCAACATCTAACAATCCAAAACGCTTTGAGCGAAAGCTAGGATATAAGTTTCAATAAATAAAACACCATAACCTTCCTATTATCCAGACCATTTTGGATAATGAATGCTCATCTTGTAGGTGCTAAAACCCCAAATAAGAACATAAGAAGAGCCATGCTGAATCGGACCTCAGCCCATCTAGTCCAGCATTCTGTATCACACAGTGGCCCACCAGTTGTACACGGGGATCTCGAGCAGAAGGGAGGGCAAAACCCTGACCTGCTCCCGACCCCCCACAACCAGTACCCAGGGAAATCCTGCCTACCTCAACCAACTCCGAGGTGGCACTTGAATGTCCTTTTCAGTAACTACCGATACACTTGGTATCCATGAATCTGTCTAATCCTGCCTTGAAGTTGTTCAGGCTGACCGCTGTCACAACCTCTTCTGGAAGTGAGTTCCATAACCCAATGACCCTCTGGGTGAAGAAATATTTCCCTTCATTGGTCCTAACTTTCCTACCTTGGAGCTTCAGGGAGTGCCCTCTAGTCCTAGTGTTTTGTGACAAAGAAAATATTTTTCTCTATTCACCTTTTCTATCCCATGCATGATTTTATACACTTCGATCAAGTCACCTCTTAGACGTCGTCTTTCAAGGCTGAAAAGACCAAGGCGTTGCAACCTGGTTTCATAAGGGAGCCGCTCCATCCCTTGGATCATTCTTGTTGCCCTTTTCTGTACCTTTTCCAGTTCCGTTATATCCTTCTTGAGGTGCGGAGACCAGAATTGTACACAGTACTGCAGATGTGGCCTTGCCATAGATTTGTAGAGAGGTAATACAACATTTGCCGACCTATTTTCGATTCCCTTCCTGATCATGCCAAGCATAGAATTTGCTTTTTTCACTGCTGCTGCGCACTGGGTTGACATCTTCATTGAGCTGTCCACCAAAACCCCAAGATCCCTTTCCAGCATTGCCCAGGCACGGATCAAGGAACACAAAAGGCATTGCAGGCTAACTCAATCCGAGACGTCAGCGATAGCAAGGCATTTGATGAGCCAACCCGGACACAGAAATGGTGGACCCCTCTGACCACCACCATCACATCAGGCTACACAATGAAGCCCTTGAAATCCACAAGAAGTACGAGGGCAATTTCAACAGAAAGGAAGAAACCCTGAAAATGAACAAAATCTGGTTATTGCTATTTAAAAAACACCAAAATTAAGACAGTAAATAAAAAACAACACTAAGAAACAGGGGGACCCCAGACAGATAACAATCAAATTGGGGAGGAACGGAATACAAGATCGAAGAAATAAAATTACCAGTTAACACCTCCCTAACAGAAGATGTCCCCAGGCAACAGAGGCCAGGTTACCTCTATGCCAGGGCTGCTCACAACGTCGATCGTGATCGACCAATTGATCGCAGTCCCAGAACTGGTCGATAGCACAGCCAGGGCTGGATTTCATAGGGGCGCTTCTGCCCCGCGTGCCGCACATCTTCCTCCGGGTTTTCTCAGGCTGCCCCTGATGCAACTCCCCCGCCTCCATCCTCAGTGCCGTCGCAGCGTGGCCTG
>JARBWK010000009.1:140047179-140094742 GCA_030556195.1 Anolis apletophallus | reverse complement strand
AAAATACGGGTAGGTAGATCATTTTGACTTGTTATGCAGAAAAAGTGTGAGCACCCCTGATCTATGCAAATACCCTCACTGATTTGACTTTGCAGCCTCATGGCTACTAAATGCTATTCAAGCTGGCTCATTGAAACATTCACACTTGCTGCAAACGGACAAGGGTTCTTCCTTCCACCCTGGCCATTATTCCACAGGGATACACACACTCCACGTGCTTCACTACCTCTCTGCAGATGATACCCTGACTGATCGACTTTCCCACTTCATGGCTACTCATTGCTATCCAAGCTTGCGAATTGCAAGAGTCACTTCTGCTTCAACAAACAAGAGTTCTCTCTCCCACCCTGGACATTATTTCACAGGGGGATATACACACACACACACTCCACTTGGTTCACTGCCAACAGAACCTCTGAAGAGGCCATGAGCCACAGATGCAGGTGAAACATTAGGAGAGAATGCTGCTGGAACATGGCCAGACAGCCCAAAAAACTCATAGTGGGAGCAGAAGTCCAAAACACTTGGAGGGAAGGCCAAAGTTGGTCCATGGCTGACTTAAGGACCACTCTGCACCCGCAGGTGGGATTACTCATGATTACTTTCCTTGTCTTCCTAGGCGGTGCATCGGATTATCATGGAGAACAGGTTCTTGATCGTCAGGAGCAAAGACCTGCTCTGGAGCCGGCAGCAGAGCCAGCGCTTCTACCAGGAGCATTCAGGTGGGATCGAGCGGGCCCCCAAACATCCCACGCTCCGATCTCAAGCAAACCCACTCTCCTATTGCATACATCAGGCATGGGCAAACTTCGGCCCTCCAGGTGATTTGGACTTCCGCTCCCAGAAATCCCAGCCAGCTTAGTGGCTGTTAGGAATTGTAGAAGGCAAAACACCTGGAGAGCTGAAGTTTGCCTGTGCCTTACATCCCATGTTACAGATATCTGATTTACAATCTTAGTTAAGGACAGGGAAGAGACAACAGGAAGTAAGAGAGATCTGCCCGTCCAAAGAGTGGGAAATCCACGCCTGAAAGAGTCATTAACATGGGGGAAGGTGTCTCCACTGAAGCTTTATCTCTCATCCTTCAGAATGAGCCACATTTTCCAAAATCCCATTCTCACAGGAATAGAAAGTGAGGTGAAATTTTCTGAACAGGGGCACAGACAGCATAGGAAACAACACAGGGGTATTGACCCTTCCCTGTGCTAGCTAAAACTTTTGTGTGTGTATACACACACACTAGCCACCCCCTGCCATGCGTTGCTGTGACCCAGTCCTTGTATATGTGTTTTGGGTGTGTGTATATGTGTGTGTATATATTTGTGTGTACATTTATCTATTTACGACATTTATATGCCGCCCTTCTCACCCCGAAGGGGACTCAGAGCGGCTTACAAGATATATATGCATACAATATACTGTATATACTCGAGTATAAGCCTAGTTTTTCATCCCTTTTCGTAAACTGAAAAATCCGCCTTGGCTTATACTCGCTATCTCTTGCCTTGGTGTCGGTGGGAAGGCAGCTTTGCAGGGAGTCATTTTCGCGTATGCGCTGTAATGTCTTTTGGGTGTGTTGGGGTTTTAAGTCCTTTCCACTGTGTGTGTTTTTGTTTATATGGGTGACTAGCTGTACCCGGCACGCGTTGCTGTGCCCTATTTAGGAGATGCGAGAAAGTCTGAGTATGTAAGGGTTGGAATTGATGTTACTTATGGTCTTGGTGGGGTCATGGCTGTGTCGTTGTGGGTTGTTCTGGTGGGTGGGATGTTGAAGTCCTGTGGAGTTGTCGGTGTGTGGTGTGCCTGGCGTTCTGCAGAGCTTGTGGATATACAATGTTTTTTGTCTTTCCGTCTGCTGTGTTGATGTAGAGGTTCTGTGGTTTCCCAACTCTGGAGCACGCTACGTAGAGTTGTCCGTGGGAGAAGCATTCTGTGTCAAGGTCTATGCCACAGATTTGTAGTGTTTGTCCTTGAGCCTTGTTTATGGGGATGGCAAAAGCTAGTGTAGTGCAGTGTCTTTCTGTTCTGGCGTTTGTTCTGCCCATTTTTCTGTGATGTATGTAGCGTTGTGAGTGTGTCATCCGATGCTGTTCTTTTTAGGAGGCATGGCTTGTCTTTTGGGTCAGCTTATGCCTGTGTGGATGGAAGGAATGGCATACAAATGGGTTGAGCAGTAGATGCAAGGCTGTGTTATGTGCGTATTGTGTTGTGTGTAGGTATTACTTTTGTGTTATTCTGGGGGTATGTGTTTGTCAGTGGTGCCTGTGTCCCTGGTGCCCTATTTGTCTCCCTCCTAGATGGCCTTGGCAGTTTAACCCTCAAACACCAACTGATTAAACTGAATTCACTCAGCATTCTAATCTAGCCTTGGCTGGCTTGGGCCACCGTTACTATGGTAACTGATGTTGGCCAATGGGTTTTGCTGGCGGCCGCAGAGGGTGCTGGGAAATGTAGGTTTTTTTGTATCATTGTTTTGGGGGCCTTCTAGGTTTTGGGGGGGAAGTTTATTTGCTAAAAACCTTCCTTGCCTGAGGCCTATTTATGTTGCCAAATTTGGTGTTTCTGCCTTGGAAGGTTTCTCTGCCTAGGACGGTCGTTCGATGACAGGACCTCCTTTATATAATAAATATACTCAAGTATAAGCCTAGTTTTTCATCCCTTTTCGTAAGCTGAAAAATCCGCCTTGGCTTATACTCGCTATCTCTTGCCTGGGTGTCGGTGGGAAGGCAGCTTTGCAGGGAGTCATGTTCGCGTATGCGCTGTAATGTCTTTTGGGTGTGTTGGGTTTTTAAGTCCTTTCCACTGTGTGTGTGTTTTTGTTTATATGGGTGATGGTCACTCCTTGGCCTGTTGGGTGAATTGTGTCCAAATTTGATATCAATTCATCCAGTGGTTTTTGAGTTATGTTAATCCTACAAACAAACATTACATTTTTATTTACATAGATTTATTATGTGCGGACCCTATGTGAATGACCACTACAGAAACTATTCCAGAAACCTCACACTCGTCTGCCATTTTTTAATTATCCCGTTCCCTGTAGATATTACTATAGAGCAGGCATGGGCAAACTTCGGCCGTCCAGGTGTTTTGGACTTTAACTCCCACAACTTCTAGCAGCCTACCGGCCAAAACGCCTGGACGGCCGATGTTTACCCACGCCTGCTACATAGCCATTATTTTAGTAACATTCCCTCTCATCCAGGCCTGGGCAAACTTCGGCCCTCCAGGTGTTTTGGACTCCAACTCCCACAATTGTGGGAGTTGGAGTCCAAAACACCTGGAGGGCCGAAGTTTGCCCACGCCTGCTCTAATCCATGAATCCTACAGTTGACCTTTGCTCCCATTATGGCTGTGAAAAGGTGATGAAAGTCTCCATTTTCTCTTGAATCGTTGGATTTGTCGGCCTGGGCTGGTTGGCAGCTCTTCATCAGTGGTTCTCGTGTTGGGAAGATTAGTAATATTCGAATAATCTTCCATGTCTTCTTGTCCGCTCATATTTGGTGATGCCTTTGCAAAGCATGTGCTTTGCCCACAAAGGTGGCCCATGGATATATGGGAACTGTATCTCATCTCTCCCTCTCTCTCAGAAATTTCCTTTTCTCATTTTCAGGTCGGTTTTTCTATCAGAGGCTGGTGGAGTTCATGGCCAGGTAGGCCCTTGCTATGTCCTTTTCTTCCTAAGCCTCACAAGGGACCTTCTGTCTCTTTCTGTGCCGCGTTTACCTTCATTGCATCCCACATCCAAGTTCCCAAAAGCCACGCCAACTGACCCTTTCCACTAAAAACATGTGTATCTCTCTGATGCAAGAGCGCTACCTCGAATTCACTTGCCGGCATTTATTTCTTTATTTATTTCTTCATTTATTTATTTACAGTATTAAGAGAATCAATGTACTTAAGAAAATGTATCAAAATTATTAATTAATTTTATTTATTTATTTATTTACACTATTTATATTCCGTCCTTCTCACCCCACAGGGGACTCAGGGCGGATTACAATGTACACATACATGGCAAACATTCAATGCCATAGACACACAACATATACAGACAGACACTCAGAGGCTATTTAACATTCCAGCTTCTGGCCACCAGGGGAGCTGTCGCTTCCTCATTCTTTGCATACTTTCTGGAGATTTTTATGCCCTCATGAATCAGTTAAATTAGCCGCCCCACAAACGGTACTTAAATTTCCTACCTGACAGATGCAACTGTCTTTCGAGCAGTTGCTCGAAAGGTCGACAACAAGCCACACAATTTTGGTCGGGAGCTCACTCTGATCTGGGCTGGCTTCGAACTCATGACCTTTCGTTCAGTAGTGATCTTAATGCAGTTGACACCCAGCCAGCTGTGCCACAGTCCCAGTGCTAAGAACGACAACCAATTATCCCAGGAGATAGTGCTTCAAACCACAAAGGACAACAACAGAGATGCACTGGAATAAAACAGTCTGGGGTTAGAAGGAATACCCATAGCAATAGATTCCTGGGAGTTGCAGTTTATTTATTTATTTACTTTATTTATATTCCGCTCTTCTCACCCCGAAGGGGACTCAGAGCGGATTACAGGTACACATACTTAGCAGACAATCTCTGCCGTTTCCACATACACACATATAAACGAACAGAGGCAAACTCTGGCCACCAGGGGGAGCTGACGCACTCCTCATCTCAACGTTCCCAGCGTCCCTTGTTGTTCCTTCCGCATTCCTCAGCGTTCCTGGAGTTCTTTAATGGCCTCATAATTCAGTCAAAATTTGCCTCCCCACTTGATGTGGTACCTTTATCTCCTACTTGACAGATGCAACTGTCTTTCGGGCTGCAAAGGTCGACAGCAGGCTACACTTAAAGGTCGAGCACCCACCTCGACCCGGGCAGGCCTCAAACTCATGACATACTGGTCAGAGAGATCTTATGCAGCTGACACTTAGCCAACTGCGCCACATTCCCGGTGCAGCACCAGTTTGGTGAGGCACCAGAACTCTTTGGCAGAGGACAGTGAGGACCCTTGCATAAACTACAACCGCTTTAACTGCTGTGGCTCAATGCTATGCAATCCTGGGAATGGCAGTTTTGCAAGGTCTTTAGTCTCCTCCGCTAAAGAATACTGAAGACCCAACACCCACATTGTTTCTGTTTACTCAGGCATGGTGTATCTGACCTATTTGCTTCCTTTCAGATGTGTCTCCTCTTCACGTCTGTTGCAACATGTTGGAAAAGACTCCCCCCCCCCTCCCTGCATATTATTTCTGCTGGTGGTGCCACCTTTGCTGTTGAAGAACCGGGACTGTGGTGAAGCCAGCCCGGGTCGGAGTGAGCTTCCCACCAATTGTGTAGCTTGTTGTCTACCTTTGCAACCCGAAAGACAGTTGCATCTGTCAAGTAGGAAATTTAGGTACCACTTACATGTGGGGAGGCTAATTTAACTAATTTACAAGGCCATTAAAAAAATCTCCAGCAAAAGCATGCCGGGAATGCGGAAAGTGCTTCATCAGTGTCACAGATGGACGGTGAAGCAACAGCTCCCCTGGTGGCCAGAAAAGTAGAATGTTAATAGCCTCTGAGTGTCTGTCTATATGTATGTGGCATTGAATGTTTGCCATACATTGGCCCTGAGTCCCCTGCCGGGTGATTGAATGTTTGTACTGATCCCTTTGTATCTCTCTGCCTCCCTGTATCTCCAGCGGCCCAATGCGGGCCTACATCCTGGCCCACCAGGAAGCCATTTCCCTCTGGAGGTCCCTGATGGGCCCCACCAAGGTGTTCCGTGCCCAACACACCCACCCAGAGTCCATCCGTGGAGCATTTGGCCTCACCGACACCAGGAACACGGTGCACGGCTCAGGTGGGTTCAGAAGAAATGGGATACGGGATGTCTTTGAACGAAAAGGGTCAGCATAAAGTCATGCCATCTGATCGCGGGCTCTGTGGGGCCTGTGTTGGCAGAAAGGCGGAGGAGTGGCGGCTTTGGAGTGCTCGCCATCCCGCGTCACTCACAGGACACACACACCACACGCCCTCTTGTCTCGCCCGTGCGACCGCTCGCCCACTCCGGCTCTCCCAGCCCCAGCAACAGCAAGGCCAGGCAGGGGACGAGAGCGACTGACAGAGAGGGAGGGAGGGGGGAGAAGAGGAGGAGGCCAGGGAGGGAGGGAGGGAGCAAGCGCCGCCGCCGTGCATCCTTAATAAGTGAACTATACATCCCAGCAACTCCAACTCCCAAATGTCTATTTTCCCCAAATTTCCCCAGTGTTCACATTTGGGCATATTGAGGATTCGTGCCAAGTTTGGTCCTGAGTTTCCCAGCCTTTCAATGGGGTTGGATCTCTTCCTTTTCCATCACGAATCTCAAAGGCTTGCTGTCAGGAGGTTTTTAGAAACGTGGGAATGGACCCCAGGGCTATCCAGCCCAACCCCCAGGGATACACAATCAAAGCACCCCCAACTGATGGCCATCAAGCCTTTGCATAAAACTCTCCAGAGAAAGGGGGCTACAAGGAAGCATTATTTTATTTTAGTGGTTTTCATTATTATTGTATAATAATTTTATTGTAATATAATAATTAATATAATATAATGTTATATTATATTATTTCAATATATTATAATGTCTATATACTATAATATAATTATGATATTAATACTAATAATATATATATTAATATGTTAATATTAATGATGTGTAATATATAGTAAATATAGTAAGTGAATAAATAAATAATGTAGATTAGCATGTAGTTCCGCCTTTAGGTGCGGCCCTCCATAATATTTTTTGGCTCTCGTGTGGCCCCTTGGAAAAAATAATTGCCCACCCCTGAACTATACAATATAGATGGGCCCCAGGTTGTTCAGCCTATTTTTGCGGGATGGGGTCAGCAAGCTGAATCATTTAAGGACCACACTCAGACTTGGAAGTGGAATTCCTATCCACTAACGAGATGTAGCTCTTTTAAAGTTCGGAGTAAAATCCGGAGCGGATTCATGGTCTTGTGGCCACAGAAGCTATTGTCTTTCCTACCATTTGATGTGAGATGGCTTACCGCCGTGTCCCCATGACATCAGGACGTTTGTATTATTATTGTATAATTTTATTATAATAATAATATAATATGTTATATTATTGCCCACCCCTGGTCTAAAAGCTTCCAAAGAAGGAGCTTTCCACCAAACTCTGAGGCAGAAAGTTCCACTGTTGAACAGTTTGTCATGTTTGTTCCTCTCTCACCTCTTTCGGCAGATTCGGCCACGTCGGCCAGCAGGGAAATCGCCTTCTTCTTCCCGGAATTCAGTGAAGAGGGCTGGTTCCGGGATGAGGAGCCTCACCTGCGCAGGGAGTCAAGCCCTGATGACCCCAAGGAAGTCGTCCATCCCCGACCAGAATACGGCTGGACAGAGGCAGGTGGATGAAGAAGGTGCCTGGGTCCTTGCGTCTAATGCCTTGCATTGCCGTGCCGAGGTCTCGATCGGAGGCGGACAGGACTCCCATCAAGGCAAAACAGACCCAATGTTTACCCCTGGGACTGAGCTCCTGCTGTGAATATTTTGTGGCCCAAAGAAGAAGCCCGTATTTCCATTGCGAGCAGGAGAGAGTATTGTTGCTCTTGGCCAAACGTGGTGCCTGTGTCACAAATACTTTTTGAACCTCAAAAAATGTTTTTCAATCCGTTTCTGGTGAGACAGAGTGCGTCAGGCACTTTCAGAAAAAGAAGCAGACACAGTACTGGCTTTATAATACAAGGGTTGAATGAAAAGTAATTATGAGAAAAGGAGTGGGGGTTGGAGGAACGCTCTAGGCAAGCCGCCTGCCCTTGGGTGAAAGCCTTGGCTGGAGAGGAGCTCCACCTTCCTTTACTTGGGTTTGGAAGGGGATATTTTAATAAATCAAACTCAGAAATAATCCTTAGATTGTGCTCTTTAACTACCACTATTCACTATCCCACATAATGGAGCAGTTGCAGGCCTTCTTAGATGATGCAACATGGCTAGACCCCTTCCAGTCCGGCTTCCGTTCGGGGCATGGGACGGAGACGGTCCTGGTCTCCATCACAGACCAACTCCGTTGCCAGCTCGACCAAGGCGGGTCTGCGCTGCTGGTGTTATTGGACCTCACGGCAGCGTTTGACACGGTCGATCACAATCTTTTGACCCACCGCCTGGCCATGGCTGGAGTGAGCGGGACTGCCCTGAAATGGCTGACCTTCCTCCACCAGCGGTCTCAGCGAGTGAGGAGGGGCGGGGTGGTCTCCGAGGGCTCCCCATTAGTTTGTGGGGTTCCGCAGGGAGCCATTCTCTCCCCTCTGTTATTTAACATCTACATGCAGCCGCTTGCACAGCTGGTATGGAGTTTTGGGCTTGAATGCCACCAGTACGCCGATGACACTCAGCTCATTCTGAGGATGGAGGGCAGGCCTGGATCCGTCCCCGATAATTTCCAGCGTTACCTCGAAGCCGTTACTGGATGGCTGCGAGCCAGTAGGTTGAGGGTGAATCCAGCGAAGATGGAGATCCTGTGGCTGGGCCGTCCGGGTGATGGGGATGTCCAGCTTCCGACCCTGGATGGTGTGGCGTTATGCCCATCACCTTCTGTAAAGAGCTTGGGAGTTCATTTGGACTCCCAATTGACTATGGAGACCCAGGTCTCCATGGTCAGCAAGTCTGCTTTTTTCCATCTCAGACAGGCGAGGCGGCTGGCCCCCTATCTATCCCGGGACGACCTGGCCACGGTGATCCAAACCATGGTCATCTCAAGACTGGACTACTGTAACGCACTCTACATTGGCCTTCCTCTGTCGGTTACCCGGAAGCTCAAGCTGGTGCAGAACACTGCCGCCCGACTCCTGTCTGGTACGCCAGCTGATAATTACCCACCTTGCACCCACCTTGCAGGATCTGCACTGGCTTCCAATTGAGCACCGGATCACCTTTAAAGTGTTGGTTCTTACCTTTAAGGCCTTGCACGGCCTGGGGCCAGCGTATCTGAGGGACCGCCTCTCCCCATATTGCCCTATGAGATCACTTCGATCGGAAGGTACTAACCTTTTGGATGTCCCCTCTGCGAAGTCCGCCAAACTAACAGCAACCCGTAGGAGGGCATTTTCCGTGATTGCGCCCACACTATGGAATGCCCTCCCCGCTGAAATGCGTGCCATTGAGGATCTGCTGCCTTTTAGGCGGGCTTGCAAGACCTACCTATTCCAGCAGGCCTTCGGCCTGTAGGTTTTGCTTAGGCACGCCCGTCGTACTTGTAATTTCTGATACCTGTTGTGTTGTGTCTTTCACATCAGACTTTTAATTTGTTGGTTTTATATTGTGTTTTTTCTTGCCGTGTTTTAATTGTTGGAGCTGTGCGCAATTTTAGTGGGAGTTTTAATATTGGTAGTGTGTTTTAAAGCTTGCTATGTGCTATGTGTATCTACACACTAGGCCTGGGCCAACTTGGGCCTTCCTCCAGGTATTTTGAACTACAACTACCGTCTGTTAGGAATTGTGGGAGTTGCAATCCAAAACACCTGGAAGGCCCAAGTTGGGCCAGACCTGCTCGAGGTCCTCCTAACCCTTTCCAATATGTTGGGATTCGAACTCAGCACTCATCTGCCAACTCTCTCCCTCCCTGCCTTCGCTCCAGCCACTTCCGGATTCCGGGATGGTTCTTATATTCCCAGACAGCGCTCGTCTGGGAAAATAAGGCAGCAGTCCACCTGGTGGTGTGCAGACGGTGTTCAGTCTGTCAGGCGGGCATATAGGTGAAAAAGAATTTCTCGCTTGTCTAGGGCAGTGATTTTAAACCAGTGTGCCGTGGAACACTAGTGTGCCGTGAGAGATCATCGGGTGTGCCATGGGAAATTATTTTCGAACTTCATTCATATATAAGCTATAAGGCGCATCTGTCCCTTTAAGAAATGGAACCATAGCACTCGCGCGTCACCTAAGAAGTGACGTGAGAGTGCTATGGTCGCACCATCTTGGATTTGCTCAGACGCGGCTAAGTAAACAATTTAGAGTGAGTGCTGCACCTGCGCATCAAGTGACAGTGGCAATTTGGGATAAATACATTTAAAAACATATTAACTATATGTATTACTGTGTTAGAGTGTCATTTTGTGTCATTTTGGTTGGTGGTGTGCCCCAGGATTTTGTAAATGTAAAAAATGTGCCGCGGCACATTTTTGAAAAACACTGGTCTAGGGTGACAGCCTTCTTGCAGGAATCCTTTCTCTTCGCCCCATGATGTTGCACTCCATTGATTTTCGGTCTTATGCTTTTGATACGTATTTTGATGATCTCTTTGGTGTAGGATCTGCTTTCAAAACAGTATCCACTCCTGGGCGGGAATCAAGGGTCGGTCACGGCCTGGCCGCAAGGGTACAGCTCTCTCTCCAACACACCAGATGCCCAATGAATCCAATCCTTTTGAGTCTGCGTGGAGCGCATGACGACATCACATCGTCACAAAAGACGCCTATGCAGGGATCTGTCCAGCATTCCTTGAGTTAATGAATCATAGAGTTGCTGCAGTGTTCCTAGAGTGCTCTGTAATACGTTCCTGCTTCCTGAAATGGCCGGACTTGTGTCACTGAACTGTTGGAATGCTGAAGGCATGGTTTTGAAACAGATAACAGCAGAAGCCTGCGCCATGCTGAGAGCTAGAGAGAACCGATGGATTCCACGCGCCGGGAAGGGAAGGGGCTTTGGGCGAGCTTCTGACTCCGAGCGCAGAGAGGAGGAGGAGACCACCATCCCTCTTCTTCCCTGCCTCATGGGGAGCCGAAGTGGGCTTCCTCCATGGGTCTCAATGCAGACGGAGCCGAAGCCAGAGGGCCGGGAGGGGAGGGCACCTGCTCAGCATGTCTGTGTCAATGGGGCATCTCTCAGTCCCTGTTTCAGAAAGTGAAGGAAGGGGAGAGAAGGGGACGGGGGGACGGGACATGAGCCGCCCAATCCCTCCAACTCCGGAGGTGGAGAAGCACACTTCGGGTACGGGCGGGCGAAGGAGCGTGCTCCTTCCTTGCCACATGAGGCCACAGTGACCCAGGTGCTTCCACGCAGCCGGCCTGCCTTCCTCCTGCCTGCAAGCTCCTCTCCGGCCAAGGCTTTCACCCGAGGGCAGGCGGCTTGCCTAGAGCGTTCCTCCAACCCCCACTCCTTTATTTATTTATTATTCAAATTTATCCTTCGCCACTCCAGGCTGGCTCGGGGCGACGTACATACAATAAAACAGCAGTTACAGAATCACATTAAAACCGTATCACAGAATTAAAACAGTAACAGTAGCTACATAAAAACATCAAGCGAGGCCGGACAATTTTTTAAGACCCAAAGGCCTGCTGGAACAATAGGGTCTTGCAGGCCTTCCGAAAAGCTAATAGATTCTGAAGGGCACGGACTTCGGAGGGGAGCGCGTTCCAGAGGGTTGGAGCAATGATTGAGAAAGCCCTTCTCCGTGTTGCGGTCAGATGGTAAACCTTAGGACTTGGGACCACGAGGAGATTTTGCGTCTCTGAGCGTAGGGATCTGGTGGGACAGTATGGGATGAGGCAGTCCCTTAGGTACACTGGCCCCAGACCATTCAAGGCCTTAAAGGTCAGAACCAACACTTTGAAAGTAATCCGGCACTCCACAGGAAGCCAGTGCAGATCACGCAGAATAGGTGTAATATGGCAGCTGGTCAGGACACCCGCGAGCAGCCGAGCTGTGGCGTTCTGCACCAGCTTCAGTTTCCGGATCACCGACAGAGGAAGACTAATGTAAAGAGCGTTACAGTAGTCTAACCTTGAGATGACCGTATTTTGGACCACTGTGGCCAGGTCGTGTTGAGACAAATAAGGGGCCAGCATCCCCTTTTCTCATAATATGTACGTATATACTCATTTAGTTGAATTCAGTCTTAAAATATATAATATATATTACTAGCTGTACCCAGCATGCGTTGCTGTGCCCTATTTAGGAGATGCGAGAAAGTCTGAGTATGTAAGGGTTGGAAATAATGTTACTTAAGGTCTTGGTGGGGTGCTTGGGAACTGATCTTGAGTTTCGAAGTTGTAGTTCACCTACACCCAGAGAGCACTTTGGACTGAAACAATGTTGGATCAGGACCAAACTTGGCATGAATACTGAATATGCCCAAATGTGAACACAGATGGAGTTTGGGAAAACAGACCTTGACATTTGGGAGTTACAGTTTCTGGGATTGCAACAATGGAATTGAACCAAACTTGGCATTTTGAACTCATTACCAACAGAAAGTACTGGTAACCGGTGCCCAACTACAGGGATGTCTGGGGTGCTGAGTAGAGAGCATAGGGTGGCAGTGATGCTGGAGCTTGAAAGTTTAGGAAGCCCTTTCCAGGTGGTTCCCCCTGCCTCTCCTGCTGCTTTTTTATTTATATAGATTTATTATTATATGTTATTTTATTTTATATTTATTAGTATTTAATACCATGGGTATAAAATTACATGTAATAATAAAACTATATAAATAAAAATGTAATGTTTGTTTGTGGGATTAAATAATATTATAAGAATAAATGTAGGGAAGGGTCCTTCCGTGCGGCCTTCCCCTCCTACGGAGGAAGCGGCGAGTAGGAGGGTGAGGCGGGTACGCTGCCTCCGCCAATCCTGGCTTCTGCCGGCCCAAGGTGCCTCCAGAGGAAGGAGAGCAAGGAGGACCCTTCCCTTCATTCAGGCCGAGGAAGAGCAGCGAGGAGGGAGAAGCAATGGAGCCTGAAGGCCCTCGGGGAAGGGAAGAGGGCGAGGGCGAGGCTTTGGCGTGCCTGTAGGCCTCGCCTTCAGGACTCCAACTCCCAGGAGCCTCCGCTGCGTTGGGCAACGGTCCGGCACCGGAGCGAGTTGGAGGACACTGAGGCCGACACGCGGCCGTCTCCGCCCTTCCCTGGCTTCGTCCCCCGTGCGTGTGAGGCGGCGGTTGGAGGGAGGGGGTGGAGTGGGAGGGGGGTGGAGAGGGCCAGGCCAGGGGAAGGGGGTGGATTGTTTGTGGGGATAGCAGGGGGCGTGGCCTCCGCTGGGAAGTGCCGCCGCCATTTTGTGTGGGCCGGTGTCGGCCAGTGGGATTGGCTGGCAGCCGTGGAGGACGCTGGGAAATGTAGGGTTTTTTTGTATCGTTGTTTTGGGGGCATTCTAGGCTTTGAGGGGGAAAGTTTCTTTGCTATAAACCTTCCTTGCCCGAGGCCTATTTTTGTTGCCAAGTTTGGTGTCTCTGCCTTGGATGGTTTCTCTGTTTGTGGCAGTCGTTCGACGAAGGGACCTCCTTTATATAGAGCAGTGGTTCTCAACCTTCCTAATGACGTGACCCCTTAATATAGTTCCTCATGTTGTGCTGACCCCCCCCCCCCTATCATAAAATTATTTCCGTTGCTACTGCACAACTGTAATTTTGCTACTGTTATGAAGGGTAATGTAAATCTCTGATATGCAGGATGCATTTTCATTCACTGGACCAAATTTGGCAGAAATACCCAATGCACTCAAATTTGAATAATGGTGGGATTAGGGGTGGGGGTGGGGGGTAATTTTGTCATTTGGGAGTTGTAGTTACTGGGATTGGAAGTTCACCCATAATTGAAGAGCATTCTGAACTCCACCAATGATGAAATCGAACCAAACTTGGCATACAGAACTCCCATGACCAACAGAAAATACTGGAAGGGTTTGGAGTTGTAGTTCACTTACATCCTGAGAGCACTATGGCCTCAAAACAATGGTGGATCTGGACCAAACTTTGCATGAAAATCAACATGCCCAAATGTGAACTCTGGTGGAGTTTGGGGAAAATAGACCTTGACATTTGGAAGTTGTAGTTTCTGGGATTTATAGTTCACCTACAATCAAAGAGCATTCTGAATCCCACCAAAGTTAGAATTGGGCCAAACTTTCCACACAGAACCCCCATGACCAACAGAAAATGCTGTGTTTTCTCATGGTCTTTGGTGACCCCTCTGACACCGCTTTGCGACCCCTCTAGGGGTCCCGACCCCCAGGTTGAGAAACACTGATATAGAGAGATATTGTTCTCACTGAAATAAATTTCCAAATATTTTGCTTTCATGGCTCTCTGAGTCAAAAAGGTTCCCGACCGCTGCTCTGGATGCACCCCTAAAAAAAGAGTTATCATGATCATGTCTGATATTCTAGTTTCCCTCAAAGGAAGATGAATTATTACTATTATTATTACTGTTACTGTTATTATCAAATGATCTCTATAAATCCTGCCTCAGCCATATGTTTTGGACTTCATCACCTATCATCTCCAGCGAGTATCAGGAAGCTTGGGCGTTATAGCCCACTAACTTCGTGGAGGGCACCAGGGAGAGAAAGTACGCTGCAGAGCCCAGGTGCCATAAATTAAGTGGTTACTTTAAATAGTATTTAATAGGCCGCATTTCAGTAACAAGTTTCCTCCCTCCGCTTGGGAGACATTCTCAGTAGCTGGAAGCTGTCTCTGCGGAGCGACTCCTGGAAGGCAAGAACGGCAATTAAAGGAGGAAAAGTTAGCATCACCCGGAGAGTAATTAACATCAGAAAGTTTTTCTGTAGCAATCAAATGAGAAACAAGGGAAGCCATTAAAAGTTTGCTTGCCATAGGTTCGGCTCTATTAATTTATTATTATTTATTTAAAACTTTTATATCCCATTTTCTCGGCCTCCGTAGAGGGACTCAGACCGGCTTACAGCAAGGCTTCAATGCTACTAATACAAATTAAAACGTCCTACAACAATACAAGATTAAAATACATATCAGCCAAATCGCCAAAATAAAATAATGTTCAACTCAGTCCACATATGTGGTCACTCACTTTGGTGTATAACTGGTCTCGGCCATTATTCTGGGAATGCTTCGTTCCATACACAAACAAAAAGAGCTGTAGTTCTTCTAAGTACAATAGTGAGAAAAACGGCAGCCAAAACAGGCAAAGGCAGATGCAAACTATTGTATTTATATCATTTATACCAGCTGCAGGCATTCCTGAATGACGCATCCTGGCTAGACCCCTTCCAGTCCGGCTTCCGCTCGGGCCATGGGAGAGAGACCGTTCTGGTCTCCATCACAGACCTACTCCGTTGCCACTTGGACTGAGGCGGATCGGCGCTGCTCGTGTTATTGGACCTCACGGCAGCATTTGATACTGTTGATTACCAGCTTTTAACACACTGCCTGGCGGTGGCGGGGGTGAGGGGGGCAGCCTTAAACTGGCTGTCCTCCTTCCTCCAAACCGCCGGCAGCGAGTGACGTGGGGAGGGGTGGTCTCCGAGGGCTCCCCCTTTACACTCCGGGGTCCCTCAGGGGGCCATCCTCTCCCCGCTGTTATTTACCGTATTTTTCGCACCATAAGACGCACTTTTTTTCCTCCCAAAGTGGGAGGAAAAATCAGCCGCGTCTTATGGTGCGAATATGCAGGCGGGGGGGGGGGGAGGCGCTGGAGCAAAGGGAGGGCGGCGATATACTCACCCTGTCGCCGCCTCTCCTCTTCTCTGGTCTGTTGCGGCGGCGGAGGGACGCTGCTTCGCTCGCCATCGGCCTCCTTTGCTTCCCCACCTTTGCTTCCCTCAAGGAAAGGGCGGAGGGGAAGCAAAAGGAGGCGGAGGGCGAAGCGAACCGCGTCGTGTCACAGCTGACGCGCCACGGTCGCTCTCCTTCGCCTCCTTTTGCTTCCCCCGCCCTCAAGGAAAGGGCGGAGGGAAGCAAAAGGAGGCGGAGGAGCGAACCGCGTCACGTCACAGCTGACGCGACGCAGGTCGCTCTCCCTCCGCCTCCTTTTGCTTCCCCCGCCCTCAAGGAAAGGGCGGAGGGAAGCAAAAGGAGGCGGAGGAGCGAACCGCGTCGCGTCACAGCTGACGCGACGCGGTTGCTCTCCCTCCGCCTCCTTTTGCTTCCCCGCCCTCAAGGAAAGGGTGGAGGGAAGCAAAAGGAGGCGGAGGAGGAGCCAACCGCTCGCGTCACAGCTGACGCGACGCGGTTCGCTCTCCCTTCGCCTCCTGTTGCTTCCCACGCCCTCAAGGAAAGGGCGGAGGGAAGCAAAAGGAGGCGGAGGAGGAGCGAACCGCTCGCGTCACAGCTGACGCGCGGTTCGCTCTCCCTCCGCCTCCTTTTGCTTCTCCCGCCCTCAAGGAAAGGGCGGAGGGAAGCAAAAGGAGGCGGAGGCGGAGCGAACCGCTCGCGTCAGAGCTGACGCGACGCGGTTCGCTCCGCCCTCTGCCTCCTTTTCCTTCCCCCCACCTTTTCCCTCAAGGAAAGGGTGGGGGGAAGGAAAAGGAGGCAGAGGGTGAGCGAACTAGCGAGCCCTCTGAGAAGACGCACCTGCTGATAAGACTAACCTAGATTTTAGAGGGGGAGCGAAAATATTTGTTTTCCTATTTTCCTCCTCTAAAATCTAGGTGCGTCTTATGGAGCGAAAAATACGGTAACATCTACATGCGACCACTCGCCCAACTGGTACGGAGTTTTGGGCTGGAGTGCCATCAGTATGCTGATGACACCCAGCTCATTCTGAGGATGGACCCCGGGGTGGAATCTGTACCCGATAATTTCCATCTTTGCCTGGAAGCCGTAACTGGATGGCTGCGAGCCAGTAAGTTGAAGGTGAACCCGGCGAAGACGGAGATCTTGTGGCTGGGCCGCCCGGAGGGGGTAGAGACCCAGTTGCCAACGTTTGATGGCGTGGCACTTTGCCCGCAGCCACTAGTTAAGAGCCTAGGGGTCCGGCTGGACCCCCAGCTGTCTATGGAGGCGCAGATTGCCTGCGCCTGCAAGACAGCGTTTTACCATCTGCGGCAGGCAAGACGTCTGGCTCCTTACCTCTCCTGCTGCGACCTGGCCACGGTGATCCAAGCCACGGTCATCTCGAGGCTCGACTACTGTAATGCGCTTTACATTGGCCTTCCCTTGTCGGCGATCCGGAAACTCAAGTTGGTGCAGAACGCAGCAGCACGCCTGCTCACAGGAGCCCCAAGATCTGCGCATGTCACCCCACTCCTGCGTGAACTGCACTGGCTTCCTATTGAATTCCGGGTCTCCTTCAAGGTGTTAGTCTTGACTTTTAAGGCCTTATGTGGTTTGGGGCCAGTGTACCTGAAGGAGCGGCTTACCCCATACGTGCCCAGTAGATCACTGCGTTCAGAGGGGCTTAATTTATTGGAGGTGCCTAATATTAAGACCTATTGGTTGTTGAGTACGTGGCAGAGGGCGTTCACGGTGGCTGCGCCGTGCCTCTGGAATTCGCTGCCTGCGGAGACGCGAGCCCTACGGGGCTTGATGGCGTTTCGCAAGTCGGTAAAGATTTGGCTATTCAGGCAGGCACTTGGCTCCGACTGATGCCTGTCACAACCTGCCACCTTGCCGTATCTTGCCATCTGTATTATTGTCTGCTGGGATTTTAAGGCTGGGAGCGGGGTTTGAACTTGGTTTTAAATGCTGTTTTATGTGTTTTTCTGGTTTTATCTTGTAAACCGCTCTGGGCTCCAGAGAGAGCGGTATACCAAATCGAATAAATAAATAAATAAATAAATAAAATTTCAATAAACCGTATCTTCTGGTGTTTCTTTCTTAATATTTGAATAAAGTGAAATGGATGGATGATACGCAAAGTAAGTCTTTCTCTAATTTTAACTCACGGCGAAGAGTCTCAGAGCTGACAGTATTCCAAAATAAATGATTAAATCCAATTATAATCCACAGCTCTGCTCTGTTTGACGGTCAAGCCGTTTCGCCCTTCCGGGCTTCCTCGGGACCTTCAGACTGATCCGCGTGACAAATAATGCGATTCCACTTGATCTGGGATTCTAGCTGAAAGTAATATACAATGAATATAATATGTGTACAATTTCAAAATCCAGTTAAAAAGAACTACATAGGCAAGCTGAGCACAAAACATAATTAGGATACATACCAATAATATAGCATAACAATCATATGTGGACACAGCCACTAGGTCAGTATTCCCGGACAACAAAGGTACGTTGCAGGTTTCATTAAGTACAGTTAACATTCATACAGCTGAGAGACATTTAAATTAGGAGTTAATTGATAGGTAATCGGTCATTGAGGCCTAGAGGAGATTCTGTTTTTATGGTAATGATCCAGAAATTCTCTCGTTGTAACAGGCGTTTCTTTAGATCTGTATGGGGCAGGGGCTCGATTCTTTCCAAAACGGTTACATTGAAATTTTCAAAACTATGGTGTTGCTTAAAATGGGAATATAGGATAGTAGAGTCATTTTTGGTCCTAAATCGACTTCACTAGGATTTCACTAGCCTCCTGGAGGAGAAGAGGGAGGGGACAGATCTGATCTTGCTCGGGAGGAAGTTCCATAGCTGAGGGGCCACCATAGAGAAGGCCGTCTCTCATTCCCACCAGACGCGCTTGCGAAGGTGGCGGGACTGAGAGCAGGGCCTCTGCGCTTGATCTTAGCGTCCTTGATAGTTCATAGGGGAGAATATGTTTGAACAGGTAAACTGGGCCGGAACTGTATAGGGATTTATAGGTTAGAAACAGCACTTTGAATTGTGCTCAGAAGCTAATTGGCAGCCAGTGGAGCTGACGAAACAAGAGGGGTTGTGTGCTCCCTGTACCTCGCTCCCGTTAGTAAGCTGGTTGCCGAGCGTTGGACTAATTGCAGCTTCCGAGCAGTCTTCATGGGCAATCCCACGTAGAGAGCGTTGCAGTAGTCTATTCGGGATGTAACCAGAGCATGGACCACCGTGGCCAAGTCAAAACTTCCCAAAGTACGAGCGCCGCTGGCTCTAGGGGTGTGCTTGTTCTTTGAGATCCCATATTTATTGTCATTCAATGCAAAATAGCTTAGTTTTACTCATTGTCCCCTTGCAATTGACTGACAGTATATTGTGCACTTAAATGGTTTTGGAAGCCACCTAGTCTCAGAAGACCACCTCCAATGGCAGAACTCCGTGGGCACCCTTTTTCAGAGGGAGAAGTAGTCTTCTGAAGGAATAGACGGTCTTTTGAGAGAGTGGGTCATTTCTCAAGGAGAGTGGTCTTCTGGAATGGGTGGTGTTCTGAGAGAGAAGATGGACTTCAGAAGGAGTGGACAGTCTTCTGATGGAATGAGTGTTCCTTTGAGAGAGTGGGCCATAGTAGATGATCTTCTTTAGTGGTCTTCAGGAAGAGAAGGTGGTCTTCTGGGGAGTGGAGGGATTGGATAGTCTTCTTAAGGAGGGAGTGGTCCTCCATGGAAGTGGGCGATGTGCTGAAGAAAGGATGGTCTTTTGAGTTCCCAGGAACTGTCTTAAACAATTGAGTCTGTTTCGCCTGTAGAAGAGAAGGTTGAGAGGAGGAGACATGAGAGGAGCTATGTATCAATATGTGAAAGGGTGTCAATATGTGAAAGGGTGTCGCCCCCTTGGGCCTTGGGACCTGACCTCCCTGGATAAACCACACAGCAGCTGAGGTACAACAAGCTTTATTGATTAATAAGTTGAGTAAATGGTTTGGAAGCAATCCTTATGGTGCCTCCAAATAGCAGCCAAAGTCAAGGAGTAGCAGGGTAGTGTGATCCGCAGCAACAGGATCACAAGCGGGGGGAAACAGGAACACAAGCCGGATGCAAGGAAAGTCTTTCAAAGGAATCCCAGCCGGAGCAATAAGGCTGGGTTGGTTTAGGCAAAGAGTTCTTTAGGCAGCAAAGTCTTTCAGGATCAATCACAGGGTCTCGACGATGAGCAGGAACAAGGCACAATGCTGGATCAAGTCAGCCCGGTGCAGGCTGGCTGGCACAAGCTTGGCTGGGAGGCCCAACGAGGCCTCTTCCCCTTAACGTCTCCTTCTGCGGCGTTGGTACGAGATGCTTCCATTGGGGATCTCTGGGCAGATATAGGGTTCCCTGGCTTTGATGTCAGTGCGTCGAACATCACAGCTGAATGATTGATTGTTGCCTATATGTTTATGTTACCTCAGTCTCACTGGAATTTGCACCTCGTTAGTGACTACCACCTGGGCACAGGGAGTCAAGCTCTCGGCTCCTTCTGGAGCGCCTTGCTATGGTACGGCCTTGAGCTGCCTATGTTATGTATTCATCCCTTGTTTCACACGGGAAAGATCGGGAGGCCCAGAGCAAGGTTTGAGAGTAAAGCAAGCTGGCTTGGACAGCACCTCATCGCCTTCTTGACTAAAGTCTTGCTCAAGCAAAAGTGATGCCCGAGGCCCTTGAAGTGTGGCAAAGGGTGTTTCTGCTGCCCTGGAAACAAGGACTCAATGCAGCCATGGGTTCAAATGACAGAAAAGGAGATTCCACCTGAATGTTAGGAAGAGCTTCCTGACTGTAAGAACAGCTGTTCAGGAGTGGTACTCTCTGCCTCAGAGTCTGGACGAAGCCCCTTCCTTGGAAACTTAAATGGAGACTGAGTGGTCACCAGTCAGAGGTGCTTTGACGGTGCTTTTCCTGCACGGAGGAGATTGGACTGGATGGCCCTTGGGCTTTCTTCCAACTCTATGATTGTGTTACATATCACAAAATGAGTTTGCTTCTAGTTGCTCAACAACCGTTGACTGTACACTGGGGTGGGGGCCACAACATTAACCGCTTCCATTAATTAGATTAATGTGTTAACTAGTGTTTGGGCAAGAGATTCTCCTCTTGAGTTTTGGCCCCACGGCACTCTTTGCGGAGCAAGGGATACAGTGAGGAAGGGCCCTTTTGGGAGGAGTTCGGCATCTCCAGAGGGTTTGTTAATGAGAAGGCAATACTTTTCAATGTAAGAACCAAATGAGGAGCAAAGGGAATTATTAAAAAGTTTGTTGTCTGCTTGGACCAGAAAAGCTGTGGATTTCATCAACTTTTACCTTAGATTACGATCCAATCTACACTGCCGTATAATGGAGTTTCAAACTGCATTATACAAGAGTGTAGATGGACTCTATGTTATTTTTTCCCCTATTTCAGTGTTTCTCAACCAGTGTGCCGTGAGCGATCATCAGGTGTGCCGTGGGAAATTGAGAGTTCAATATGCCAAGTTTGGTTCAATTCCATTGTTGCAAGAGTTCAGGATGCTCTTTGGTTGTGTGTTAACTATAAACTGTAACTCCCAAATGTCAAGGTCTATTTTTCCCAAACTCCATCTGTGTTCGCATTTGGGCATATTGAGTATTCATGCCAAGTTTGATCCTGATCCAACATTGTTTGAGTCCACAGTGCTTTCTGGATATAGGTGAACTACAACTCCAAAACTCAAGGTCAATGCCCACCAAACTCTTATAGTATTTTCTCTTGGTTATGGGAATTCTGTGTGGGAAGTTTGATTCCATTCCATCATTGGTGGAGTTCAGAATGCTCTTTGATTGCGGGTGAACTATAACTCCCAGCTGTTGAGCAAGACCTTCGTGTGTGTCTTTCTGCCAGGATATCTATGTTGTGTTCATTGAAACAGGCCCAGGCTTCACACTGAGTGTATAAATACATTTAAAAACATATTAACTATATGTATTAGTGTGTTAGAGTGTCATTTTGTGTCATTTTGGTTGGTGGGGTGCCCCAGGATTTCGTAAATGTAAAAAGTGTGCCGCGGCTCAAAAAAGGTTGGGGAACACTGCTCTATTTCATTCCTAGAAAAGGAAAGAAGAGGGAGGAAAAATCCTCGGACCTCTTTCTCCATTTGAAATATTGTATGCTTTGAGTCCCCAAATAGGATACACATTAAATCAACCGATCAATCACTATTTATTCAATGCTATAAAGCAGGGCTCAGGAACCTATGGCTCGGGAGGCAGATGTGGCTCTTTTCCCAGCATGCAGCGGGGAGGAGTGACGCAACTGCCTCTCCGCACCGCCATCGCCGCCTCTTCCTCATCCCCCGTCCTGCGCCCTCTTTGCCGGGGATGGCGGAGCCCAGCGCCGCCGCCTCATCCTCCTCTTCATCCTGCGCCTCGGGGGAGGCGGTCCTGGCCCTAGTGCTGCAGACCCAGCCTCGCTGCACCCGGGGAACGCCCAGCTCATCTATCGTCGGGCAGCTCAAGAGCCCCGGCCTCTTCGACGCCTTCCGGAGGGACCGCCTCGCCAAAGTCAACACCAAGGTCCGCCTTTGGCCCTGTGTCCTCCTCCCCCTTCCTTCCTTTTTCTTCCTTCCCTTTTCCCTCTTTTTCTTTCATTTTCCTCCCTCTCTCTCTATCTTCTTTCCTCCCTCCCTCTTCGTTCCTTCCTTCCTCTTCCATTCTTTCCTTCTCTCCTTTCCCCTTCCTTCTTTCCTCCATTCTCCCTTCCTTTCTCCCCTTCACCCTTCCTTTCTCCCCTTCCTTTTCTCTCTCCTCTTCCTTCTTTCCTCCATTCTCCCTCCCTCTTCCTTTCTCTTCTATTCTTTTTCCCCAAGTCTTCCTTTCCTTCTCCTTCCTTTCGTTTCACTTCCCTCTCTCCTTTTCATTTCCCTTCATTATTTTACTTTTTCCTCACTCCCTTTCCTTTCCCCACCCTTTCCCCCCTCCCTTCCCATTTCCTTTCTTTTTCCATCCTTGTCTCTCCTGCTCTTCTTTTCTTCCTTTTCCATAGTTCGTTCTTCTTTTCTTTCTTCGTCTTCCCCTCCCTCCTTTATTTCCTCTGCCTTTCTTTCTTTTCCCCTTCCTTCCGTCTTCTCTTCCTTCCCAGAGTCCTGACTTTTTGCAATGCCAGGTCTAAAGTGTCCCGTCATTCTACTGGGAGAATCCTTTGCTCATAGTATGTATATACTCACATTTAGTTGAATTCTCTCTCCCTCTCTCTCTATATATATATTTATTTATTTATTTTTCAGGCTTCTATGCCGCCACTCCCGGGGGTGCTCGGGGCCGCTCACAAGAGCCAAAAGGCACAGTAAAAAACAACAATGTTTAGCGCTTAAAACAGCAACAGGCCAACACATAAAACAACACAGCAATTAAAATTTTGGTGATACATAACACCATAAAAACAGATTAAAAGTGGGCTACAAACCTGGGCCTACAGGTCAAAAGCCTGTCGAAAGAGGTGGGTCTTGCAGGCCAGTATTATATACATAATATGGCTCTCACTGAAATAAATTTCCAAATATTTTGCTTTTATTTATTTATTGGGCTTCTGGGCGGCCACTCCTGGGAGGCTCGGGGCGGCTCACAGAAATAAAAAATACAATAAAAACACATTAAAATAGCACACTTAATAAATCACACAGTAAAACATCAGGTTAAAATGCAACATGCTGGGAGTCCTCAGCCCGGCGAGCGGATCGGGGAGCGGGAAGCAGGCTCAAGCCTGCATTTACTGCCAGCCCAGCTCGCCCCAACGGAGTAAGTAAAAGGACCGAACAAGGGGGGGGGGAACAGTCAGCCCCAGAACCCGGGGAACGGAACGGAGCCCCGGCGAAGAGAGATCACGTAGGGGAGGGGGTGGTTGCAGGACAGGAGGCAGACATCTCAGCCTGAAAGACCCCCGAAGGCCCGGAAGACACAACAGCTCGGGGGACAATCGGGGACGGATAAGCAGCCGAGAAAAGGAGAAAAGAGGGAGGTAGAGTGCCTGCGGGACCCCGAAAAGCACCCCTGAAAAGCTCCAGAAGGCACAGGAAGGAGAGATCCGAGAACCAAGATGGCGGCCAATGAAGGGTAGAGAGAAAAGATAACCTGGGGAAGAAGGCGGCCATTTTTGGAGAGGGCTCCTCCCGCCTCAGTGGGGAAAAAAAGAAAAGAAAGAGGCGCGAAACAAACAGGAAGGGAAGGCAACAAGCCACAAGGAACCAAATGCAGATTGGACATTCAACGGAAGGGCAGAGAGGACGGAGAAAAGAGGGAGCAACAGAACAGACGGGCCAACAAGAGGGTCAAGCAAAGGAACACAAAAGCCCCATAAAACAGAGAGGAATATAAAGGGAGGGAGAGGGGGAACAGAAAAGGAAAACAAGACGAACAGGACAGGGCTGGGTGGAAAGAAAGACATAAAGAAGAGGAGGGAAAAGAGCAGACAACACCTCCCCCACCTCCCCCTTCCCCAACAAACAGGAATCAATCAACGTAGTGGCTCTGGCCGATGCAAAGGACATCACAGCGCAAGACAAAATCGCAAAGACATCTCCCTCCATTCTCAGCTGAGCAAAACATGCCAGCACTCAAAGAATCAAACACAGAAGTAAAAGAACAAGAGAGAATGCAGGGAAGGAGACCAGAGGAGGAAAAAGCAACTCTAAAGGACATTATGACAGAACTACGAAAATTAGGGGAAGCACAAGACAGGTGCATACAGAAGATTGACTCAATAATGGCCCGACAAGGAAAGCAAATTGAATTGCTACAGGACGCAAGGCTAGAATCAAACAAAGAAGCGACCCCCAAAAGGCTAGTACTAACAGTCGTTTATGAGGATGGAAAGGAATCACCCCAGGTTGCAGGGAAAAGTGCAGCAATACAGGAGGATTTGGAGAAGGGGGTGGAGAAGACTACAAAATTGCAAGAAGCATTAGGGGAAAGAGAATTTATTCAAAAGAAAAAGAAGTGGAGAAGAAACTCTGGGAGCTACTAGAGCGATTAATGAAGACTCTACAGTCTCTACCCTCAAAAAGGAAGAGAGGACAAGAACCAGGAGGTCGATCCAACATCTAAGGGGTACATTCGGGTGCAAATAAGAACAAAGCTAAACGGAGTGGGGGACAGACCAATGGAATGAAAAGCCGGAGGAGGACAACTCAACAAAGCAGAAAGAAAACTCCAAAGAAAAGACATCCTTACTCTCCAGGGAGGCCCACGGAATATAGTCCTTCGAGAGGTGAAAACATGGAGGCGGATGTAGGAGGTCTAGAATCCCATAAAGAATATGGTTAGGAAGGAGGACAAGAAAGATGAAAGGAACGGACGCAACTACATTAAAAGACAAGGAACGGACTATGGACATGGATCCTCCTACCAAACAACAAACAACGCAACCCCCAACCAGGTAAACTCAAGAGTCAACGACCCTGGCTACCTGATGAAGGAATGGGACTACCTATAACCAGACAAGCTGATCTTCCAAGAGCTAGCATCCCCCTTCTCGCACAATGTCAACCACACCTTAAACCCCCCCATTTCTTCCCTTTACAAGAACTGAACAAACGAGACTGTACGGAGGTACCGGAAGTCAACATAACTCCCCTTTTCCTTCTCCGTTTGCTTGTTGCAGATTCGCTGTTTTGCAGGGAGCAGCGAGGTAGCTACTCCCCGTTCATTCCTTGCCAGGCTGGGCACCCAAGGGGCCACCGAGGCGAGGAGCAGTGGAAGCAGTGAAGAGGCAGCCACCGAGGAGTGGGCAGAATGCCTGTACCCTGCCTCAGAGCCCCCGTGGTTGCCCAGTTTGGCGAGGAAGGGGCCTCCAAGGTGGGAAGCAGCGGTGGCGGTGAGGAGGATTCTGCCGCCGAAGAGGGCCTCGGCCTCCTCCTTGCCGCCTCTGCTGGTTCCTGCTCCTTGCTCGCCAAACTGGGCGCCCAGCCTGGCGTGCAAGGGGAGCAGTGGAAGTGACGAGGAAGAGGAGGCCGCCGCAGAGTAGTTTGACGCTTGCTTTATTGCTTAATTGACTTTTTATGGACAATATTCTAATATACTTTTGAACTTCCTTTATTCTTTTGCTGAAGCTATTTTTATTCTTCTATAATATCGCCCTCTGAGGCCTTGGCAACCTGACCCCCCTGGATAAACCACACGGCAGCTAGGATACAACGGGTTTTATTGAGAATAGGTAGGTATAGGAAAGAGGTTGGAGGCACAATCTTAATAGTATCTCCAACTAGCAGCCAATATAGGATTCAGCAGGGGTGTGAGTGCTCGGCAGCAAAGGAGCACAAGCAGGAAAACGGGAACACAAGCCGGATACAAAGAGTCTCTTAGGATCCCAGCCGAACCAAGTCAGGCAGGGACGAGCTGCTTTAAAGGCAAAGAGTTCAAAAGGTAATAGAGTCTTTCAGGATCAATCACCGGGTCTCGACGACGAACAGGAACAAGTCAGCCCGAAGCAGGCTGGCTGGCAAGGCTTGATGAAAGGCCCGACTGGCCTAACCCGCAAGATCTTCTCCCAAACACGTTGTTGGTACAAGACACTGGCATGGGGGCTCACAGGGCAGTTATAGTGTTCCTTGGTTGCGTCGCACGTCAAAAGCTAAGATTGATGATCTCCTGTATGTTATGTGAACTCAGTACTCTTGGAATGTGGTGCTCGTTAGCGACTAACATCTGGACCAATGGGAGGCAAGCTCTCTGCCCCTTCAGCCCGCTTGCTCTATCAAGGAGGCGCAATGGTACAACCTTGAGAGGCCTTTGTTATGCTTTCATCCTCTGTTTTCTCATGGGAAAGGCAGAGAGGCCCTGGACAGGGCTTGAGAGCAAAGCAAGCTGGTTTGGAAAGTACTTTCTGATTCCCTTGGCTGGAACTCTGTTCAAGCAAAAGTGATGCCTGAGGCCTTTGAGGTGTGACATATAAGCTATTTGCTTATAAGAACTTTGGTGTGGTTCTGGGTTCAAAGGTGCACTCCCAGCCATGGTGTGCAACAGCCACAATAAAATTTGACAGTTTTGCCTCCTCCAATCTCCCTGGATCTACAGGTTGATTTAGAAGTTTTTATTTAACAAAGGAAATCATAGGAAATATGACCGTGTGCCTGGCAGCAGCAGGCCCTCCAGTGGATTAGGATTATATAATCCTAATATAATAATAAAGGAAGCAGACAAAGGAGGCTCGACTGTAATTTTGGACCGCCATTTGTATAGAGCAGAATGTCTCTGCCAACTCAATGACATTACATTTTACAAACAACTCCCTAGTGATTCCACAGTTAAATTTTCTTTTGTAATTCGGAATACCATAGAAGAGGCCGTAGCTTTAGGCCACATAGATGATAAAACTGGCCAATGAAGAGCAAAGCCTCCTGGTCATCCCCAGTGCTAAGACCTACCGGTTGACCGCGACTCGTCGGCGGGCTTTTTCGATCATGGCTCCGACCCTCTGGAACTCCTTGCCCGCCGACATTCGCACTATCCAGGCCATTCTCCCTTTCAGGAAGGGTTGTAAGACTTGGTTGTTCCAGCAGACCTACAGATCTGGATAACCTGTGTGCAAATAGCCTCCTGTAATTGTGATTGCTGCTCCTGTGTATAGTGTTTGACTATTGCAATCTTATATGCTGTTTTAATGGCTGTTTTTATCTGTTGTTGTATTGTGTTTTATATATGCCTGTTTTTACTATGTAACAACTGATTGTTGTGAGCCGCCCTGAGCCTTGGGGGGGAGATAAATGCGAAGAAATAAATAAATAAATATTTTAAGTGTTAAATTTCCCAAAATACCCCGTTTCTACACCTTGCCAAAAGTGCATACATTAATTTTTCCGCCCCCAGGGAGACCCATACTTGCATGCTGTGGAGGGATTTTAGAAGCCATTGATCTCTTTGTATGCACACATACCATTAACTAAACTAAGAACCATGGTAATGGAAGTGTTAGACACCCGCCCTATACAGTCTCCTCCCACCAGCTTTTTGATGGAGCTAATAGACATCACATTTGATTATAATTATTTTACATTTGAAGACTCTTTTTATTTACAAACAAATGGTGTCTCAATGGGCCAGGCAGCGACGCCATCTTTGGCTAATATTTTTATGTCCTTTTTGGAAAATAAATGTGTGTTCCCTACTAGCCATAACATCTTTTCCACCAAAATTAAAACTTATGGATTTATTGATGATATTTTTCTAGTGTTTAGCAGGGATATTAATTTGGACAAATTTAAAAACTTGATGAACAATTGGCACAAGTCTATTTCCTTTACTTTCACCAGTAATGACAATCATACTAACTTTTTAGATATAACAGTCTTCAGAGAAAATGGCCTACTGCAGACAAGGCCTTTTCTGTGGTGCCCCCTCGGCTGTGGAATTCCCTCCCAAATGAAATTACATCTGCCCCCTCCCTCCTGGCTTTTACGAAAGGGTTAAAACATGGCTGTGCAATGAGGCCTTCGCAGAATGAAGGAGGAGATCGCAAAGCGACTAAAGTGCTAACCACTTGATACGGACTGAATATATGGGTTAAGTTGGACTTGATTTTACTTTGGCGAAAGGCTTTTTAAATGTATTTATTGTATTGTATGTTATTGTAAATTTTATTGCAAATTTATGATGCTTTTAGATTTTAAATGTTAGCATTGAATACTTGTTGTTTGCCGGTCTGAGTCTCTCTTCGGAGGTGAGAAGGACGGGGTATAAAAGTTTTAATTAAATAATAAATAATATCAAGAATTATCAAAAACCAATGAATAGGAATTCGTATCTACATTTCAAAAGTTATCACACTTTTGCTTTAAAATACAATCTCCCCTATTCTTACTTTCTACGAATTAGAAGAAATTCCTCTTCACTTCAGGACTTTAAGAAAGAAGCGGATCGTATGACAACGGATTTCCTCCATACAGGTTATCCAAGGGATATAATTATGAAAGCTATAATAAGAGCGGAGGGTACAGATAGAAAATCTTTAATGCAATCTACCACAAAACAACCTACCAATACAATAGTCTGGCCACTCACCCTCTCACCCCACAGCAAAGCCTTCATCAACATAGTAAACAAATATTGGCCAATGATATCGTACATCAAAGGACTGGAGTCCCTGCCTATGATTGCGTTTAAACGCACCCAAAATCTGGGTGACTTACGCACTCGAATCATGTTATAAAGACGAAGAACAACCTTGTACCAGGGACTAGGAGCTGCGGGCATTGTTTTATATGCCCTAACATTTAGAGTGGAAAAACATATACAGCCCAGCCAAAGATAAATACTTTTGGGTGAAGTCCTTCGCAACCTGTGCCTCGACAATTTTAGCTTATGCCATCAATTGCAATTGTCCCCAAGTCTACGTTAGAATTACAACTAGACAACTTAGACAAAGGTTTATTGAACATAGAAGTAAAATAAATCAGGGCAGCGAAGACATTCCATTTTATCAACACTGTAAACAGGGCAAACACTCAGTCTTGGAGAAGATTGACCTCTTGCCTCACATGAATACCAATCAGGTGCTGCGTAGAATAGAAAATAAATGAATATTCCTCCTTAATACAGAATGGCCAAATGGACTAAATGAAGTAATTGGCTTAAATGCAATGTTAATTTAAACAGCTGATAAACGTTAATAGATATTTAAGTGGGCCTGGTGTCCAGGACGAATTACCTTTGGGTCACCTCACGGTCTATAGTGAGGTTATGCTATTGTTGTGAAGATCGATGGTATGTATGATTAATAATGTTCTTATTACTTATTGTAAAGGGGTTTACTGTTGTTAGCACTTGCTACCATATTTGATATTTTACAGATGAGGACGTGACTTACTTATTATTGAAGCCTTGATAAAGCGACCCGCGAAACGGATTATATTGGCCAGTGGAATTTGTGCATTGAGCACGTCATCCCGTCGGCTTCTTTTCCCTCCTGGAGAATTTCAGTTTGGATGTGTACTTTTGGACGTCCTTCGTCTTTGTTTCTTGCATCGGATTACGGATATTTATACTTTTGTACGGACTGAGTTCCCTTTCGAGTACCTTTGCACCTTCCCGCTCATGGACTTATTTCGGATTATCCTTCAAGATTAAGGAACCACTTTACTCTATTGGAGAGACTCGCAATCGTTTGCGTATGAAAGAGACTTTATTGATGGACGTTACTCACAAGGTTGGGTACAGTATATATTATTGTGAATTTTGTACTCATTGGTTACTCTTATAGTTGAGATTATGCTTATTACTGGTCAATATGTGTGTGTGTGTGTGTGTGTGCGTGTGATACATTTCTTCTTATTGTGTTTTGTTGCTAACCCAGGTGTTTGCTTAGTTCAAAAAGGTAAAATCCCCAGGGGTCAAACTTGAATGGACCCCGAGTGTCAGGAGGCTTTTGAGAAACTGAAGGAAATGTTCACCCAAGAACCTATATTGCAACGCCCAGATGCGTCAAAGCCCTTTGTGATACACTGTGACGCTTCGAACCAAGCGTATGGGGCTGTCTTGTTGCAAAACGTCCAGGGAGGAAATTTAAGACATTGTGCATACATACATCTCAAAGAAATTTAGCAAGACAGGTGGCCAATATGGGAAAAGGAAGCTTTCATAGTAAAAATTCATTCTCAAGACATGGCGCCACTTTCTGGAAGGGTCAACAACCCCATTTGAAGTCTGGAGCGATCAAAACAATCTCCAATACCTGAGGTCCCTGCATAAACTATCCACGAAACAGATTCGTTGGGCCCAATACTTCAATTTCCAGCTGAAGTTTTTCCAGGAGAAACATAACACACTAGTGCAGTGTTTTCCAACCAGTGTGCCCCAACACACTAGTGTACTGTGAGCAATCATCGGGTGTGCTGTGGGAAATTGGAACCTCCAATACCCTTTCTTCCCTCTCCTGCTGAACACTTACTTTTTCTTCTCCACTCGGGCTCCCTTCTTCCCAGCCTCGCTCTGCTCGCTTTGCTCACGCTGCCGCTTCTGCCGCCATTTTGATCCGAGGGGGCAGCGTGAGTGTGCTCAGCAGGGGAGGGGGGAGGAAGGAAGACGTGGCCCGTGTGGGCACTACTGCGCAGACTCGCCCCACGAGCAGAGCAAAGCGATGCTGGGAAGAAGGGAGCCCGAGTGGAGAAGAAAAAGTACCGGTAAGTGATCGGCAGGAGGGGGAATAAAGGGCGTGAAGGGGAAGGGGGAGGAAGAGGTCTCTGTCGAAAGATGGCATGGGCAAACTTGGACCTTCCAGGTGTTTTGGACTCCAACTCCCACCATTCCTAGCAGCCTCAGGCCCTTTTCCTCCCCCCCCCCCTCAGCCACTTAAGCATGAAAGTCTGTTAGGAATGGTGGGAGTTGAAGTCCAAAGCACCCAGAGGGCCGAAGTTTTCGAATGCCTGTTTTAGAGGGACCTTAAAGTGGTGAGCCTCCTTCCAACATTGTGATTCTGGATAGAAAACAAACAACAACATAACATAACATTGTTTGAGTCCACAGTGCTCTCTGGGTGTAGGTGAACTACCGTACAACTTCCAAACTCAAGGTCAATTCCCAAGCAAACCTTTTCAGTATTATCTATTGGTAATGAGAGTTCAATATGCCAAGTTTGGTTCAATTCCATTGTTGCAGGAGTTCAGGATGCTCTTTGGTTGTGTGTTAACTATAAATCCCAGAAACTATAACTCCCAAATGTCAAGGTCTATTTTCCCCAAACTCCATCTGTGTTCACATTTGGGCATATTCAGTATTCATGCCAAGTTTGGTCCTGATCCAACATTGTTTCAGTCCACAGTGCTCTCTGGATATAGGTGAACTACAACTCCAAAATTCAAGGTCAATGCCCACCGAACTCTTATAGTATTTTCTCTTGGTTATGGGAGTTCTGTGTGGGAAGCTTGATTCCATTCCATCATTGGTGGAGTTCAGAATGCTCTTTGATTGCGGTTGAACTATAACTCCCAGCAAGTCCTTAGTGTGTGTCTTTTTGGCATTCCTGCCAGGATATCCATGTTGTGTTCATCAAAACAGGCCCAGGTTTCACACTGAGTGTATAAATACATTTTAAAACATATTAACTATATGTATTACTGTGTTAGAGTGTCATTTTGTGTCATTTTGGTTGGTGGTGTGCCCCAGGATTTTGTAAATGTAAAAAATGTGCCGCGGCTCAAAAAAGGTTGAAAAACACTGTAATAGAGTCTCCTTCTCTGGAGGTTTGGAAACAAAGACTGGATGGCTAACTGCAGGGCAGGCTTTGACTGTGAATTCCTGCCTGGGAGAAGAAGGATGGATTTGGTGGCCTTTGGGGTCCCTTCCAACTCTAGGAGCCTGCGATTGTATGAATCCAAAAATCGGACCATTTGGAAGAGCGGGATTCCCATGAGACTGCTCACATAAGCTCCAAGGAAGGGACTATGATGATGCAACAGCAGGAAGAGCAGGGAGGAGGAGGAGGATAAAAAGGGAGACACCTAGGACCCATCACCCTCCACCAAGTACAGGTCTGTGAGCAATCCCTAGATCTCTCATTTAGACGCCAGCAAGCAGACGGAGCCCCTTCAGACCAGTCTTTGCCAGCTGCACGATGCAAGGAGGGCAGGAGCCGGTTCCTGAACAGGTAAGACGTGGGCACTCAAGGTGCGGGATATCTTTTGCCCCCAAAATGCTCACTTTTGCTGGACAGGGATGCCTACACCTGCTCATGGCTCCCACATCCGTGACACACGTGAATCTGCCATAGGTTTGATGAGGAAGCTTGAAGGATCCATCTGAGGTTCTTCACCATATCCCACAAATTAGTAGGAGAACCTTGGATACTTTGTTTATAGGTCTAAATAAATTCCAGAGCTGGATCACCACCCCATCGGTGTGAGAAAGGGATCTAGGTGTCTTTGTAGATTAAGTAGAACCGATCGGCCCAATCTCCCCAAAATTAATTTCAACAGGGAGAAACGTATACTACATTCAGGCAGGAAATAACAAAAGGCAGAGATATAGGATGGGTGACCCTTGGTTTGGAAACAGTCCATGGAAAAGGCATCTTGGGATATTAGTAGATCACAAGCTGAACGTGAGCCAAGGGTGTGATGCCGCAACTGAAAAGGTCAATGTGATTCTAGGATGCTTCGGTAAGTCATAGTCCCAATCTATTCTGCTTTGGTCAGATCTCATTTGGAATAATAGCCCTGTGTCCAGTTCTGGGCAAAGCCATTCAAGAAGGAGATGGACAAGGTGGACAGTGTCCAGCGAAGGATTGGAAACCAAGTCCTTTGAGGAGTGGCTGAAGGATCTGGGGATGTTTAGCTTGGACCAGGCATGTAGCCGGGGGCTAAGGGGCTTCAGCCCCCCAAATTCTCAGGGTGGTCCGCGAGAAGGCCTTACTGGTACATTATTCAAACTGTTATGTTTATTCATATCAGTATCTGATCACCATGCTCATTATATCCCACATTCATGGGGTTATTGGGATAACAATACAAAAGGTTTGCTAGGGTAAACCCCCTTCCACCCAGTCTCAGCCCCCGAATCAAAAAAATCCTGGCTACGGCCCTGGCTTGGACAAAAGGAGGCTGCGAGAAGTGGGCATGGGAGCCAGGTTTAAATATTTGAATGGAGGTCGCATTGAAGAGGGAAGGAGCTTGTTTTCTGTTGCTTCAGAGATCAAGGTGCAAGGGAGCACCGAGTTCAAGCTAAGCCCCAAAATTAAGAACTTCTTGGTAGTCAGAACTGTGAAATCGGCTCCTTTCTGGAGGCTTGGATTGTGTTTTCCAGAACTGGGTTTGGCTAGATGTCCCCTGGAGGTCCCTTTCAATTCTCGGGTTTTCTGAGCCCACTTCCCTTGATCCAGATGCCATAAAGCCTAGAGTGGCATTGGGGCTCCTGTGATGGCGAATCCAAATCCATGCCGAGATTGCAGATAGATTGCAATCCCGGCATGGAAGCAATACCTCACCCCTCTTATGATGCTCCACGCATTTCTGTAGAGATGAATCCAGTCTGAACACGAAGGGAAACTGGGGCGACGGCCGTGTTTAACGCAGCTGTCGTCCCAGTTCTGAGCGGAGGGAGGGCATCTGCGTCTAAACTGGGTGTTTAACCCTGTTTGGATGTGGATGTCTTTCCCTCCGCTCAGAACTGGGGCGATAGCAGCACACGGAAGAAAAGGCCAGGGAAGGGAAACCCGCTAATTCCTTTCCGAAAATGGCGGCGGCGGCTTCGAAACGGCAAATTCAATTCCAGGTTGCTTCCATCGCTTCAAAGGTGAATTTCATCCGAATTCATTCTGATTTTAAGAGCATTCCAACGGACCTCCCCAGGCCTATTCTGGGTTGTCTTCCTGCAATAAAGCCTGCCTGCTCTTCATGCAAAGATTTAGCTAGGATTGACTTCAATTTGTTTGCCAAAATTCAAGCAAATACTTTGGAATCACAGTTTAGTAGCTAAATTTTCCTTTTCCTTTTTTTTTAAACTTTACATACTATCCCAGGGATGGGCAAAACCAGGCACGGGGCTCGGATGCTGATATTATTATTATTATTATTATTATTATTAAATTCGACTTATTAGTCGCCCTTTCCCACAGGCTCAGGGCGACTCACATACATATAAAATCATAACCACAGAACATATAAAATCGTTAAAAACATTAAAATCACAATAAAACAGTGAACAGTCTGTCCATTGGCATTAGAATGGCAAACGGCCCAGCACGGCTTCCATTACTCTTGCATCTAACGACCAAATGCTTGGGTGAAAAGGAGGGTCTTACAATGTTAATAAGTCGGTCTCAGCTCGAACTGGGGGAGCATTCCACAGGACCGGCGCAGCGGCACTGAATGCCCTCCTCCGCATTGCACCCAAGTGGATAGCCTGCGGGCTGGGCACCTCCAAAAGATTCTGAGATTCCGATCGCAGTGGTCGTGTAGGGCTATAGTGGGAGAGGTGGTCCCTCAGGTACACCGGCCCCAGACCATTCAAGGCCTTAAAGGTCAGAACCAGCACCTTGAAGGTGATCCGGTGCTCTATTGGAAGCCAGTGCAGTTCGCGCAGCACAGGCATGATGTGGCAACGAGATGGTACACCTGCCACCAGCCGCGCTGCAGCGTTCTGCACCAGCTTAAGCTTCCGGATCACCGACAGGGGAAGGCCAATGTAGAGGGCATTACAGTAGTCCAATCTTGAGATGACTGTGGCTTGGACCACTGTGGCTAGGTCATGACGGGACAGGTAGGGAGCCAGCCTCCTCGCCTGTCGGAGGTGGTGAAAGGCCACTCCGCTGACAATGGAGATATGTTTCTCCATTGACAGCTCGGAGTCAAGCGTGACTCCCAAGCTTTTTACAGATGGAGAGGGGCGGAGTGTTGCCCCGTCCAGGGTTGGAAGCCGGATCCCTCTCGTGCCCGGACGACCCAGCCACAGGATCTCCGTCTTAGCCGGATTCACCTTCAACCTACTGGCTCGCAGCCATCCAGTGACGGCTTCCAGGCAACCATGGAAATTATCGGGTACGGAGTCGAGCTGTTGTTTTAAGTGTTGTTATATTGTTTATCTTATGTGTCATTTTATATATTTTGTTATGATTTTATTTTCTTCCTTTGCTATTTTATGTTCAACTGTTTTATTGTTTTTTGGGCTTGGCCTCATATTAGCCGCCCCGAGTCCCCTTTGATGGAAGTGGGTTATAAATAAAGTATATTATTATTATCTTTTCGTCTTTCTATCATTCCTTCCTCTTTCCTTTTCTTCCCTCCCTTTCTTTCCTTCCCTCCTTCCCTTTTTCTCTTTATCTCCTCCCTCCCTCCCTCGCTCCATTTCTTTCGGTCTTTCCTTCCATCTCTTTCCACCCATTCCATTCCACTCTTCCTTCCGCCCACCCTTCTCTTTTTCTTCCTCCTTTCCTCCTGGGGATGTTGAGCTGGGAGAAGGCAGAGAGGAACCACGTTTCCAGATTTCAAAGGCTGCCCAATTGAGGAGGAAAGAGGAAACTGGCTTCCTGCTGCTCTAGAGACCAGGGCACAAGAAGGGAGCAATGGTTTCTCATGGCAGGGAAAGAGGTTCAACGGTAAAGATCGGGAAGAACTTCCAAAGAGTAAGAGCTGATGGAAGAGTGGCACAGGCTGCCTCTGGATGTGGTGGGGTGTCCTTCTCTGGAGGCTTTTCCACAGAGGCTGTCTACCGGGAGTGCTTCGACTGTGCATGGCAGGGAAGTGGGCTGGATGGCCCTTGGGGGTTCCTTCCAGCTGTAGGATTCTAGATCAGGAGTAGGCTATAATACAGGGTCTCATGGAGACACTTTTTCTCTCCCGTCCACCACCTCATCCTGACCAAGGACAACCCTTTTGGGATCCAAACGTTTCCCATCTCTCCTTCACTTTCTGAAGAGGAAGGGGAGGGAAATTAAAGGGCAGGGAGGGGGCTTGGGGAGAACCCCCTTCTTTCCCTCCCGGCCCACCATGCGGCCCCCAAGTTTGAAGGTCTGCCCACGCCTGCTCTATCCTGTTTAGGGATGAGGACGATCATAGCCTAATGGTTAAGTGGAACCTCTTTGAAAGCATGGCTTTGTATCTCTGTCTCTGGAGCAGCAGAAAACAATCTCGCTCCCTCCTCAATGGGACACCCTTTCAAATCTACAGTCACGGTTTTCATGTTTGAGGACAGCTTCCGGTGCTCTGGTGAGGAGTAATAGAGGTTGGAGAAGACATCCCCAAGGACTCATGTCATACTACCGCACCAAATATGCCTTGCTCTTAATACCCTTTTTCATGTTTACTCATAACACCATACAGCCATGGTAGTCAAAGATCAAGGAAGGAATGGGTCCTGCTTAGTTCTCCCTTGACTGATTCTGGCTGGAGTTGCAGATTTCGAAGGGGATAGTGACCAATTGCAGAAGGATTGTAAGCAGGGAGTTGGATCTAATGCCGTCTACTCTCTCCCAAAACACTATACGATCCACTGAAGCTGTTATCCACAGCTTCTCTTTGGCCAGATGCAGAGGATAACCTCACCCAATTCCTGCTCAGAGGAAGGGGACTTCCATCTATGTGACCAAACTAACCCAATGCATTGCAACTCAACCCAACACAACTCAAAGAAGTTTGATACAGCTCAGTGTAACACAATGTAATCCATTGCAACTCAAGCCAGTTGAAGTCATTTTAGTGAAACTCAACCCAATACAACCTCACTCAATCAGCCCAAGTCAACCCAGTTTAATTCAACTTAATACAAAACTCAACCTACTGTAATCAACCCAACTCAAAACAGTTCTATATAGCCCAGAGCAACCTAACCCAACCCAATGCAACTCAGTCAACATAGTTCAGTTCAATACAACTCAGCTCAATCAACTCAACTCAATTTAATTCAGCTCAATACAATCCAACCACACTCAACCTACTGAAACTCAACTCAATCAACCCAACCCGAAGCAGTTCAACATAGCTCAGAGCAACCTAACCCAACCCAAGGCAGCTCAACTCAGTCAACCCAATCAAGCCAGTTCAACTCAATACAACACAACCCACTGCAGCTAAGCTCAATCTACTCAACACAGTTTAATTCAGCTCAGTACAAACCAACTCAACACAATGCAATTAAACTTAATCAACCCAATTCAGCATAAACCAACCCAAACCGTTTCATGTTCCACAAGTTAAAAAAAAAAAAAAAAAAGGGCCAGACAAAATAAGTCAAATAAACCGGAAAATTCATCAACATATCAAAAGCCATCTCTACCAATATACTGAACACACTTAAGAGTGGCAGATAATCTCAACCCATCCTTCGAAAATCCAACAAAGAGCAATGTGTAATATTTTAGTTGACCAGTCCTGTGTTTTTCCTGCCGGTTCCCAGGTAGCATTCAGCTGCAGTTCTCTTACGCTGGGGCACATATTGCTCCAGATCTCTGGGGGGAAAACCAATTCTTTCTCCTAGCTCCAGAACTGCTGCTGGTTGCTTCTATGGGTGCCTTCTGACCTGCCCTGAACCCCAGTAAGTAAATGGCTATGGCGGCCTACCATATATTTATTTATTTATTGTTCATTTTTGTATTCCCCTCCTCCCAGCAGGCTCGGGGCGGATAACAGTAAAAAATATACGGGCAACATGCCACAACAAGTCAACATGCGGCCCTACAATTAATAAAACAAAACATAAAACCACATTAAAACACATTGCATCGTCAACACACGGATTGAGAGGACATATAGCAAAGTTGGTTGGTCTAGTGTGCCTAGTTAAAGGCTGAGCCGAAGAGGGCCGTCTTGCAGGCCCTCCGGAAGGGGGCCAGTTCCGAGATGGCTCGGGTGCTGTCCGGTAGGGCATTCCAGAGCACCGGTGCCGCTACGGAAAAAGTCCTTTGTCTGGTCGTCGATAGGTGGCAGGAGCGGACTGATGGTATTAGCAACAGATTTTGTTCATCTGAGCGCAGTGATCTCGGGGGAGAGTACGGGGTAAGGCGGTCCCTCAGGTACGCAGGCCCTAGGCCGTGTAAGGCCTTGAAGGTCAAAACCAACACCTTGAAGGCAATTCGGTACTCAATAGGAAGCCAGTGCAGTTGCCGGAGGATGGGTGTAATGTGCTCCCTCACTGGCACTCCTGCCAGCAAGCGAGCAGCGGCGTTCTGCACTAGCTTGAGTTTCCGAATTGTCGACAAGGGCAGGCCAACGTAGAGGGCATTACAGTAGTCTAGTCTCGAGATGACCGTTGCTTGGATTACCGTGGCCAGGTCGTTCCTGGACAGGTAGGGTGCCAGTCGCCTAGCCTGTCGGAGGTGATAGAATGACGTCCTGCTGACCACCGAGACCTGAGCCTCCATGGTCAGCGAGGAGTCCAACGAAACCCCCAAGCTCTTAACTGATGGCGATGGGTTAAGCCGTTCGCCATCCAGGGTAGGCAACCGGCACCCACCCAGCCCAGGCCGACCAGGCCATAGGATCTCCGTCTTCGACGGGTTCACCTTCAGCCGGCTGGCACGCAGCCAACCAGTCACGGCTTCGAGGCATAGATGGAAACAATCGGGTATGGAGTCCGGCCTGCCGTCCATTCTCAGCAAAAGCTGGGTGTCATCAGCGTACTGATAACACTCCAGACCAAAGTTGCGGGCCAGCTGGGCCAGGGGGCGCATATAAACGTTGAATAAGGGGGAGAGGATAGCCCCCTGGGGGACCCCACAATTAAGTGGGAGTCTCCCGGAGACCTCCCCACCCCCCTCCACACGCTGTCCCCGGTCCCGGAGGAAGGAGGCCACCCATTTAAGGGCAGTCCCCCCGACCCCGGAGCCGACTAAGCGGTGGGTCAACATTGCATGATCTACAGTATCAAACGCTGCTGTCAGATCTAACAAGACAAGCAGTGCTGATCCGCCCTGGTCCAGCTAGCGGCGAAGTTGGTCTGTAATGGCGACAAGCACATATACATATACTGTGTGGGATGCCAGAATAGGTGTATCTAAAGCTTTCTTTTACCATATCTAGCAAAAGAATGGACATGTATTATATGCAGAATATAAAGTGTTATTATTATTATTATTATTTATTATTATTATATGCTCTTGGGCCTTCAGTAGGACCCCAATCATAATATCCAGTAATTGCCTTTGGACCACTATTTAACATCACAAAGGAAAGAAAAGTAGAGAGTAGATGGATGAACGCTTAGTTGTGTTGTAGTGCTTCTACACTTTCTATTTTTGCTTGGTTTCCCTTCCTCAGTCTTCCTGTGTGAGCTCCATGGATGTCAGGAACCAAACACCTGTGGAGGAGTTCGTCTTCCTGGGCTTCTCGGCCGTCCCATATGGACAGATCTACCTCTCCTTCGTGTTCCTCATAATCTACTTGGTGACTCTCATTGGAAATACCACCATCATCAGCCTCATCCAGCTGGATTCCCACCTTCACAGCCCCATGTACTTCTTCCTGAGCCACCTCTCCTGCATGGATATTTGCTATTTATCCGTCACCATCCCAAAGATCCTGGTGAACTTCTTGCACCAGAGCAACAGCATTTCCTACAACCAGTGCATGGCCCAGATGTTCTTCCTGATGACCTTCGCAGGCTCCGAATGTGCACTACTGGCCATCATGGCCTACGACCGCTATGCTGCCATTTGCCAGCCATTAGGGTACAGCAACCTGATGTCCAGCCAGGTGCGCTTCCCTCTCGCATTGGCCTCCTGGGTCTGGGGTCTCCTGGACTCAGCCATCCACACCTCTCTGGCCACCAAGCTGTCCTTCTGTGAATCCAACCACATTGACCACATCTTTTGTGATGTCCCTCCTCTCCTGAAAATCGCCTGCAGTGACACTTATGTCAATGAGATGGCGCTCCACTTGGCAAGCGTTTTTGTGGGTCTGAGCCCTTTCTTGTTCATTGTCTTGTCCTATGTCTTCATCCTGTCAGCTATCTTGCGGATCCAGTCCAACACCGGCCGGAACAAGGCCTTCTCCACCTGCACTGCCCACTTGATGGTGGTGGTCATCTACTTCGGGATGGCCAATATCAACTACAATCGGCCTAAGGCTGGCTACTCCTTGGAGATCGATACACTAATATCCGCATTGTATTGTGTTGTGACTCCCATGATGAACCCCATCATCTACAGCCTCCGCAACAAGGAGGTCAAGGAGGCTCTGCGGAAATTACTCGGGAGACTCAAGAAGGGATGGACTTCCAGGCAATAGGCCTACTTTGGCCTAACACCTTCTTTTCCCCAACCCATTTGTCATCCTTTCTATTAGTTGACTATGGTAAGACCCCTGTATCTGCAGGCGATATGATTCTTTAGCTGGGCCCTTGAATATGTGAATGCCATTAAATTACCTGATTTTTGGTCCCAGAATTATATAGGGTTGCATGGAGGACCTAGAGATTATTCTCCAATAATCTGATACATCAGTCTTGTCCAAAGTTTTTGAAGTCTGAGTCTGCAAGACGTGAGCAAGGAGGTTGTTGTGAATGAGCCTCCAGTTACTACAGGTAGTAGCATGGAGGAAGGTGCTGAGGCAGTAACATCAAGCAGTAGCTCAGCTTGGGGCGCGGCTCTGGATGATCAGGCTCCTACAGCTGGGGTAAAGAGAGTGGCTAGTGCTTCAAGCCTTGACGAAGACAGAGAACAGAGGAGGAAAATTCAGCATCTACTTAGGGATCCTTCTGAGGCTGATACATTTGAAGGGTTTCCAGGGAATGCAGAATTACAGTCAGAAGAAAGTGATACAGACCTAGATTCTGAATTGGTGCAGGAAGTGAGAGATGTATGCAATGCGGACTCGGGGGACAGCACATTTCTGGGGTTTCAGATGGATCAGGACTGGCTGACTTCTCATTCAGAAGCTGAGGGGGGGCCTTTAAGTCAAAAAGAGCTTTGGCTGGCTTGGAGATCTGGGCATGGTGCAACAGCTGCAGGAAATGGGAATGCTGCTGCTTTAGAGCAGGGCGGGTTCTCTGATGTCTCTGATTGTTAGTGCTATAAGAGAAGTGAGTATTTGGCTTGACCCCCACGGTGGTCAAGGAGTGGCTATTCTGGTTCGTGTATCCTGTGTTCCTGTATCTTTGTTCCTGGTTTCCAGATTACTCCTGCTGTCGTGTACCTCTTGACCTTCGCTGTGACTGCTCTCCTGTCAACTCTGGAACGTCTCCTCCTTTTCTGTCTGCTTTTCTCCTGCTCTATGACTCCCGGATCGGTATTGGATTATGCTTCATGGACATTCCCTTGACTGGACGTCGCAGAAGGACATCTGCTGTTTGTTTGTGAGTTCTTTTCTTTCCAGCGTTTTTGGTTTCCTGGGATTATTGGGTTTTTAAAAGCCGAAGATAGGCTATTTTTTGTTACTCCAACTTCCATTTGATGTTTAAATAAACTTTTGTTCTCTTTTATCTCCTGGACTCAGCCACTGCCGTCTCTGTACCACAACAGAGGTTGATGGACATGGCTCTTGCCAGTCTCTCCTTTACGGGGTTTTCCTACGTTCAACTCATTTTGAGGGTCCATAGCAACAACAAACGCTGGGACATCGACAGCAACAACATACTCCCTCCAAGCCATAAAGAAGTATGTTTCCCGTGAGCCTACAAATAACCAAATCTACAACCAATCGTTCAGAAACTAGAGAACCATATATAGTGGTTAAATTAAGTCAAGGAACACTACTCAAATAAAGCATTTGGACAGCAATGTACTTGTCCTGTCTATTTCTATCTACCCATCTAAAAATCTATCTTTCCATCTATCTAAATAACCTCTTCGGAGGTTGAGAAGGACAGGGTATAAATGTTCTAAATAAATAAATAAACAAATAAATAAGTAAAGTCCTCTATATATCCATCCACCTGGCTACTTATCTGTCTACCTATACTCTTATTTTTTTCTATCATCTATCCATCTGTCTATATCAGGGCTGTCCAACTTCTACCGGCCCAAGGGCCGGAATTCCAGTCACTGATCACCTGGGGGGCCGCAGTGTGAAAATAAATAAGAATAAAATAAAAGAATAAAATAAAGGAAGAGAGGAAGGAAGGAAGATGGATAGAGGGAAGAAATGAGGGAGGAATAAATGCAAGAATAAAAGGAAATAAATAAAATAAAAATAAAATAAAAGCAAGAATAAAAGCAAGGAAGGAAGGATTGAAGGAAGGAAGGAACAAAGGAAGGAGCCCACCCCAGCAAAACAGCCCTCTGCTTCAGCCTACCTTAGTTCGGTATCCTTCCCAAACAACCGCTGCCCAAACGGAACTCCACACAGCCTTGCTCCGGTCCGGCTTCTCTCTTCCAACGAGGATCCAGGAGCCGGAGCACGAGAGAGGCGAAGACACAGAGGCAGAAGCTGAAGACGCAGCAGAAGAGTACTTCCTGTACTCTTCTAGTCTCAAAGGAAATGGCGCTGCAGAGGGAAAGCTGGGACTTGTAGTCCTTTGGCTCCGCGGTGTCATTTCCTGTCTGCTGAAGAGCCAGGACAGGTAATGGCGGAAAGCTGTGCCGCCGCTACAATTTTTCAATTTTTTTTAAAAAACAGCTGATTTCTTGCAGGAGGGTAGGAGGGCCAGATCCAAGGCGCTGGAGGGCCGTGTGCGGCCCCCGGGGCGGCTGTTGGACAGGCCTGGTCTATATTACTAATCTACCATCCATCCATCCATCCGTCTATCTTCTAATCTACCTACCTACTATCTTCCGACCTACTTTTCTAAGTCTTGCCTTTCTTCCAACAACTGGATGCAACCAAAGTTAAAACACATTATTAAGTTGTAGCAATTCATGTTGACCTTCATTTGCGTATGGTTTGGTATCTGTATAGTGACAGATAGGAAGGCGCTCCAAGGGGTCGCCACTTCTGCACAGAATCGTGGGCTGCCCTCTTTCTCCCCTCTTTGGAAGAACTTTCTAGGTCCCACAGCCTTAAGGGAGCTCAGAGCATTCTTAAGGTAGTGTTGCCCCCTATTTAGGAGGCAACCCCTGGCAGTGAGACCAGGAAGGAGGAGCCTGTTGGCAGAAACCCAGTCAAGTGATAAGCCTGAGCGGCCCCTTTCCTGTGAGTCCCTGCTGTGGCGAGCATACAGATCGGACCCAATTGAAGTCATCCAGCAGCAAGGTGAGAAGGGAATTTCAGCCAAGGAAGATTTCATTACCTGCAGATAAGATCCTAGCTTGTGATACATTCACAAAGAAGCTAGAATAACAAATACGGATCCAGTCTCCTTTTAAACACAATATGTCACACCTCAAGGGCCTCAGACATCACTTTTGCTTGAGCAAGACTTTAGCCAAGGCAGCGTTAAGGTGCTGTCCAAGCCAGCTTGCTTTACTCTCAAACCTTGCCCTGGGCCTCCCGTTCTTTCCCGTGAGAAACAAGGGATGAATGCATAACATAGGCAGCTCAAGGTTACACCATCTCGCCTCCCTGATAGCAAGGCGCACCAAAGGAGCCGAGAGATCGCCTCCCTTCTGTCCAGATGGTAGTCACTAACAAGCTGTGCATACCAGAAAGACTGAGGTAACATAACATATAGATGACCATTAATCATAAGAGCTGTGACACTCGACGTATCCACATAAAAGCCAGAGAATACTATAATTGCCAAGAGATGCGCCATAGCCAGTATCTCGTACCAACGCCGCAATAAGGAGACGCTAAGAGGAAGAGGCCTCATCGGGCCTCCCAGCCAAGCTTGTGCCAGCCAGCCTACACCGGGCTGACTTGATCCAGTGTTGTGCCTTGTTCCCGTTCATCGTCAAGACCCTGTGATTGATCCTGAAAGACTTTGCTGCCTAAAGAACTCTTTGCCTTTAAACCAACCCAGCCTTATTGCTCCGGCTGGGATTCCTCCGAAAGACTTTCCTTGCATCCGGCTTGTTTTCCCGTTTTCCTCCGCTTGTGATCCTGTTGCCACGGATCACCCTTCCCTGCTGAATCCTGACTTTGGCTGCTATTTGGAGACACTATAAAGATTGCCTCCAAACCTTTTTACTTAAGCTAATAATCAATAAAGCTTGTTGTACCTCAGCTGCTGTGTGGTTTATCCAGGGAGGTCAGGTGGCTAGGCCCAAGGGGGCGACACAATAATTTCAAATTTCCCACTGCAGCAACATCAGCTATAACGAAGCTCATTGGACGAGTCTCCCAATTCTGACCAATCACAGAAAGGGGCTTGGCTGAGCAGTCGGTTTGTGAAGAGGCAAAGGGCACTGAGTGGCGGAGAATGGGTTTCCCTTCATTCAACAGGAAAAATAATCAAAATGATTGAGGGCACTTCACCCTACCCGGGAGAAGTTTATTATTAAGGAAACTAAGATGGCGACATGTTAGCAGACCCTGCTGAGCGGTCCGTGCCGTCTCTGCCTGGTTGACTTAATCTGTCACACAATGATTTAAACTGTGTGAAATTTCTTATACAACTACTGGACATTATTCTAGACTACAACTACTTCGCATTTGAAAATGATATATATATCTCCAAATTTCCGGGGTTAGCATGGGATAAGCGGCCTCTCCTTCATTAGCTATTCTATTTATGGCCCATTTAGAGCAGTGTTTCTCAACCTTCCTAATGCTGCGACCCCTTAATACAGTTCCTCATGTTGTGGTGACCCCTAACCATTATTTTCATTGCTACTTGATAACTGTATCTTTGGGAGGGGGGGGGGGGGGTTGATTTTGTCATTTGGAAGTTGCTGGGATTTATAGTTCACCCACAATCAAAGAGCATTCTGAATTCACTAACAATGGAATTGAACCAAACTTGGCACAAAAAACTCCCATGACCAACAGCAAATACTGGAAGTGTTTCGTGGGCATTGACCTTGGGAGTTGTAGTTCACCTACATTGAGAGCACTATAGACTCAACAATGATGGATCTGGGCCACACTTGACACTAATCCTCAATATACCCAAATGTGAACACTAGTGGAGTTTGGGGAAAATAGATCTTGAGATTTGGGAGTTGTAGTTGCTGGGATTTATAGTTCACCCACAATCAAAGAGCATTCTGAACTCACCAACAATGGAATTGAAACAAACGTGGCACTCAAAATTCCCATGACCAACAGCAAATACTGGAAGGGTTTGGTGGGCATTGACCTTGAGTTTGGGAGTTATAGTTCACCTACATCCAGAGAGCACTATAGACTGAACAAGGATGGACCTGGACTACACTTGACACGAATCCTCAATATACCCAAATGTGAACACTGGTGGAGTTTGGGGAAAATAGATCTTGACATTTGGGGGTTGTAGTTGCTGGAATGTATAGTTCACCTACAATCAAAGAGCCCCTTGCATCCCACCAATGATAGAATTGGGTCAAACTCCCTATACAGAACCCTCATGCCTTGAAGGGACTAGCTGGTCCCTCCATCCCACCTCTCACACTCTCCCACACCCACACATGTGCATCATGCTGCCATGCGCCAAGCACGCCTGCTCTCCCCTCCCTGCTTGGAGTCTCAGAAACAGCCCTCCCCTTGGCTGGGAGGTCTGCTAATCACAGCAGAGGAGAGCTTTAGGTGGGAGAATTCGCAGTCTGTTTCCAAAAAGAAAGAGAAGGACAAGCGGAGAGATCTTCAACCTTCTCTGCCAAAGGGCTTCCTAAGACCATCAGAAATACCGTATTTTTCGCACCATAAGACGCAGTTTTTTCCCTCCCAAAGTGGGATGAAAAATCAGCTGCGTCTTATGGAGCGAAGACGCAGGCAGGGAGGGGGGGAGCAGAGGGGGGGGTGATATATGGTACTCACCGGCACCTTTGCGGAAGAGGGAACTCACAGGGCTGGCTCGCCGCTCATGGACCCGAGGAGGAGGGGAGGCCACGAGGGCGGCCCCCACGGAGACCCGAAGACAGAGGCGCATCTTCTTCACGTCACTTAGACACGCCTCTGCCGAGGAGGAGGAAGGGGAGGAAGGCCTCGCCGGCCGCGCGCTGTAAGTACGCCCAGAAGGAGAGAGGCCGGAGGGAGGGAGCCCTGCGGAGACGCTGGGGCCTCTTCCTCCTTCGCTCCCTCCCTCCGGCCTCTCTCCTTCTGGGCGTGCCAGCGCGCGGCCGGCGAGGGGGCCTTCCTCCCCTTCGGCAGAGCGCGCGTCTAAGTGACGTGAAGAAGATGCGCCTCCGTCTTTGGGTCTCCGTGAGGGGCCGCCCTCGTGGCCTCCCCCTCCTCCCCTGCTCTGCCCCCGCCCGTGAGTCCCCTCTTCCTTCCCATCATGACTGACCAGCTTTCTTCTGTGCAGGCATGACGGGAGGTTTTGCACCTTGCAAGGTGCAAGCTGCAATTCCCATCATGCCTGCACAGAAGAAAGCTGGTCAGGTATGATGGGAAGGAAGAGGGGGACTCACGGGGCGGGGCGAGAGGAGGGGGAGGCCACGAGGGATGAAGAGAGAAGATAGTGAACAGTAGGCATGCTAAAATTGAAACGAAATCTAATTGAGTCGTTAGAAATTCGTTATTAATGGGACTTTTTGGTGTTTTACGGATCGCTGTCGTGAACCCGAAGTAGACTTCCTTTACGACACTTCGCGGCGCCATTTTTGTATCTGGGCCGTAAAGCATTCGTATGGCTTCGTTGCCCTTTTAAGCGTGTTTGTCATTGGGTGATGGATACCAGGTGGTACCATCACCCCACCATCACTCCACCTTCCCTTAAGCCAATCAGAGGCAAACAAACACTTGGAGGGCGGGGTCAAGACCCTTTAAATACCCGCGCACCAAGCGGCCAAGTTCATTGCGGTTTCGCTTTCGCAGCAGCAGGGAGGGAGGGAACGGGAAGATCGCGGTCGCGGAGAAAGTTCTTGCCAGACCCTGCCTGCCTGGCCGCTTGTTAGAAGCAGGCCCTGGGGAAAAATAGAGGAGGAGAGGAGAGGAGGAGGAGGAGGAGGGAAGGATTATTCTTTTCATCCCTTTAAAGCTTGCTTCGTTCGTTCATTCGTTCATTCATTCATTCATTCATTCATTCATTCAACCAATTCAGCCATTAATTTATCCAGCCATTCATTTATACAGCCATTCATTCATTCAGCAAACTTTGAGTGCTAAAGTTTGCATTGGCAGGCTGGCTGCCTGCCATAGGTTTAATTTGTCTTTTGGTAAATCCAGGGCATAAGCCAAATATTACCTTGTTACCTTGTTATTACATATTACATTATTAATTCTTCAGTCACCCAATGCTGGATATTAATTGACAATTTTTCTGGCAAAGGCTTTCTTCCTTCTGTTAGGGCTTTGGCGTTTTTGGTGTTACTTTTAATGGTTACTCTTGTGCATAAGCCAAATATTGTAACATAATATAACATATTAAATTTATTAACAGTAATAATTCATTCATTCATCCAATGCTTGAATAATCTCCATTGACAATTTTTTGTGGCAAAGGGTTTTTTTCCCTGCTGTTACTGCGTTGGTGTAACTCTTTTGTATTGTATTGTTTATTCTTGGGCATAAGCCAAACATTTAGTTGTAACATTTCTTAACAATAATATACTATCCTTAGCCAGCCTTTACATATTACATAACATACAGTTGTATCTCTAGGGGCTTCCTGGTCACGCCAGATCAAGAGGCCCAAGTCTATTCAGTGTCTGTCTGCTGTTGGGCAGAGCTG